>JUFY01028776.1:0-26924 GCA_001855655.1 Leptopilina clavipes | reverse complement strand
AGAAAAGAAAAAGAAGGAAGAAGAAGAATTAAAACGCCTTGAGGAAGAAGAAAGATTGAAGAAAGAGCAGGAACTTAAAGAAGAAGAAGAAAGAGTTAAACGCGAGATTGAAGAAAAGAACAAGAAGGAAGAAGAAGAAATAAAACGTCTAGAGGAAGAAGAACGATTAAAGAAAGAGCAGGAACTTAAAGAAGAAGAAGAAAAAGTTAATCGGGAGATTGAAGAAAAGAAAAAGAAGGAAGAAGAAGAATTAAAACGCCTTGAGGAAGAAGAAAGATTGAAGAAAGAGCAGGAACTTAAAGAAGAAGAAGAAAGAACTAAACAAGTTGCTGAAAAGAAGAAGAAGGAAGAAGAAGAACGTTTGAAGATAGAGCAAGAACGTATAGAAGAAGAAGAAAGAGCTAAACAAGAGGCTGAAAAGAAAATGAAGGAAGCAGAAGAATTAAAACGTCAGGAGGCAGAGGAAATGTTGAAGAAAGAGCTTGAACGTAAAAAAGAAGAAGAAAGAGCTAAACAAGAGGCTGAGAAGAAAAAGAAGGAAGCAGAAGAAGAATTAAGTCGTCTTAAAGAAGAGGCACGTTTGAAAGAAGAGCAAGAACGTATTGAAGAAGAAAGAACTAAACAAGAGGCAGAGAAGAAGAAGAAGAAGGAAGAAGAAGAAGAAATATTAAAACGTCATGAGGAAACAGAACGTTTGAAGAAGGAAGAAGAAGAATTAAAACGTCGTGCGGAAGAAGAACGTAAAGAAGAGGAAGAGAGAGTTAAACGCGAGGCTGAGAAAAGAAAAAAGGAAGAAGAGGAACTGAAGCGACAAAGAGAAGAGGAAAGAGTTAAGCACGAGGCTGAGAAGAAAAGGAAAGAAGAGGAGGAGGAATTAAAACGCCGTGAGGAAGAGGAACGTTTGAAGAAAGAGCAGGAACGTAAAGAAAAAGAAGAATTAAAGAAACAAGAGGAAGAAGAGAGAGCTAAACTCGAGGCTGAGAAAAAGAAGAAGGAAGAAGAAGAGAAATTAAAACTTCGTCATGAAGAGGAACGTTTGAAGAAAGAAGAAGAAGAAGAAAGAATTAATCGAGAGATTGAAAAGAAGAAAGAGGAAGAAGAAAAAGAATTAAAACGTCTTGAGGATGAGGTACGTTTGAAGAAAGAAGAAAAATGTAAAGAAGAAGAAAGAATTAAACTTGAGGCTTTGAAGAAGAAGGAAGAACATGAACGTTTAAAGAAAGAAGAAGAAATTAAGGAAGAAGCGGAACGAATTAAACGTGAAGCTGAAAAGAAGAAGAATGTAGAAGAAGAACCTGTTAAACGTAAATCTGATAAGCGGAAGAAAAAAGAACAAGAGCAATTAAAGAATGAACAAAAACGTGGTGATGCCGAAGAACAATTGAAACGCGAAAGTGAAATAACCATTAAACAGGAAGAAAAAGATTTAGAACATGAAAAAGCAGAACCCGATCATAAAGAAAAAGATATTAAGCAAGTTGAAGACGAAGTTGTAAAAAAAGAAAAACCCAAAGTTGAAGAAATAAAGAAAGTTAAACGTAAGGCATCCCTGAAACAGTCTAAGATTGAAACCAAGAGTAAAGTTGAAGAAGAATCTTCAAAAGCAGAAAAAGCCAAACAAAATGGATCTCCAGAGAAGATTAAAACAAAAACCGATCAGGATTCTAAGACTCTAATCGAAACGGGTACTGAAGGACCTAAACAAAAAGTAAGACAACCTTCAAAAGAATTTGATCAAGAGGAATTAGTTTCTTCAAAAAAAGACGACATATTCCATACACAGAATGAAGCTAGCGCAAAATCTGAACCAAAAACAACCGAAATTCGTCGACGAAGTAGCATCAAATCTTCATCATCTGCAGATGATTCTCAAGATTCTGGACTCAGAAAACAAAAAATTGATAAAACTAAAGATGATGATCATGAACCAAAACGTCCATTAGAATACCAATCTGATGATTCTTCTTCGAACACGATAACATTAAGTCAAGAATACAAACCGTCTTTTAGAGAAAGGACCAGACACGAGCCAGAAAGATATTCCAAAACTGATTACAGTTGTTCCGATTCCTCCCTCAAAAGTACTTCAAATTATTCAGAATACTCAGCAACGATAAATTCGAGAAAAAGCAGAGAAGATTATTCAACTACCCGTCCAACATTCGTTCAACGAAACAAATCTTACGATAGAGAACGTTCCAGACCTTCAAAATATTACGAATCAACAGTCAGTACCTCAACATCATTTTTAAGACCCCCTGAACGTTCAATATATGTTTCTCCCACTGTTCATTATTCCCGAAGAAGACCAGGCAGCATGAGTCCTAGTTTAATTCCAGAAATCGATTCATCAGCGTATTATTTATCAACTGAAGGAAGTTGCACACCAGAGGTAGGAAAAATAATCTCTAAAAACAGAGAGATTTATTTATTATTATTTATTATTTATTATTACTTATGAACATTTTCAGAAAAGCATCGATCGAGCAAAGTGTCCCTTTTTCTGCACAAAATTGACAAATCGAACAGTGGCCGAAGGTTCACGATTGAGATTAACTTGCACCGTGATTGGTCAACCGGATCCTGATGTTCATTGGACGAAAAATGGGGAGAAGATTCGACCCGGTAGTCGTGAACGGATCAAGCTAGAAAATGGATTGGCAATTTTGGAAATCAGTTCAGTTCTTCCTGAAGATTCTGGATGTTATGTTTGTGTCGCGAAAAATTCTCATGGCCAATCATCAAGTGAAGCTGTCGTACGGATTTACGCCGCGTTTGAAGCTATACCATTGCCACCAACTTTTACAAGTTCCATAAAAGGTGACTTGACTTCCTAAATAAATGTTTCGATGATGACAAGATTATTAACTTTAATGATAGAGCGATCAGCTTATGATTACTGACAATGAATTGATTAATTTGTTATGATAACTCAATATCTTTTGCGACAAGTAGCAGATCAATCCATTAGTAGATCAATGACTAATGGATAAGTTGATCAAGTATTAATTGGTGATTAGATCAATTATTAATTAACTATTAAGAATAAATAATAATCTTGAGGAATAATAAAAAATAATCTTCAGATTAATCAACTATTGATTGGTAACCAAAGCAATGATTGATTACTGACTGCTACTGACTGCTGAATCAATCAGTAATGGATAAGTAGATCAACTATTGATGATCAACTGATTTATAATTGATTGCCAAATAGATGAATTATTAATTGGTGATCACGACTTGATCAATCAGTTATTACTGATTGATCTAGTATAGGCTGATCAGAAATTCATATTATTTGACTGACTTTTCTGAGAACAGATGATAATTGTCCACAGATACTTATCGATTCGCGGATCATGAATTGGTCCTGGAATGTAGAGTTCGAGGACAGCCAACACCAACAGTAACATGGTTGAAGGATGATATTGTTTTGCGGGGAAATCGCTACAATCAAAGTTTCATTGGCGATGGTATTTGTCGTTTGAAAATCACAAATCCAGATTCATCAGACAGTGGTGAATATGTCTGTCGTGCTGACAATGATGTGCGAACTGATCAGATTCGTCATGTTGTTCACTTTGAAGGTATTTTCTTCTTTCTCTTGCTCGATTCCATTTTTTCCTCTCTCTTTAGCTGCTTTTTTTTCTTCTTCGTTCGAAGGTCATGAGCAACGTTTCACGAGTGCACGGGAACGTATTCTGTTTGATGACAGGAATCGAACATCAACTAGAGAAATAGGTCGACGTCCATGCTTCTCTAGTCATCTCTTGGATCACAGTGTTCCGGCCGGTGGTACCATTGCCTTACAGGTCGAAGTAGGAGGTAAATTTCATAATTGATGAATAGATTAATTTAGCTATTGATAAGTATAGCTAAATTTAATCCGTGCAATTTTCTTTCTTTATACTTAATGAAAGATAAATTCAATATTGATTGAATTAGAATTGATTAGAATTTATGTTATTCTTATCTTAACAGGAACACCAGCACCAAATGTAACGTGGTTACGTCGTGATGAGGACAGAAGAGAACGGAGTTTATGTTCGAAATTTCGTACATTCACGGAGTCTGGTGTTCATACGCTAATTCTACCAGAAGCTTCGGAATCGGAAGCTGGCACTTACGTTTGTAGAGCATCAAATGTCTTTGGTCAGACGGATACAATTGCCAATGTTGAAGTCCTCGGTCCTGCGAAATTTGACCCTAATGGAAAACCCGCAATGTTCATTTCTCGACCAGCTGAGAAAATAATTTCCGCTGTTGTTGGCGAAGATGTTTCTGTCTCATTCAGATTATCCGGAGTTCCAAAACCACGTGGTGGGTTTCTTCATTTCTAAAAATAATAAACGGCTTGGACTTTGTCTTTTTACTTTTTTTTTATTAGACCTTCTTATTTTTGTCCTTATCGATTGTGCCTTCTTTCTATTCTTTGCTTATGTCTTCTTTTTCCTATTTTTCTCACTTTCCTATTTTCTTATTCGTCAGATTTTTTCTATTCTATTGCATCCCTGTTTTTTTACAATCTTCTTTTATGTATACGTATTATAAATTTTTATTTTCACATTTTTCCTTCTAATCATCTTCTTTCTTTATTGACAAAATTTTTCTACTTACGGTAAATAAAATCTTGAAAAGAATGAATGAAGCTAATAATTAGAATGTCAATTAATATTTCAATTTTTTGATAATAAAGAGCAATAATATTTTTAAAATTGTTTAAAATATAAAAATGATAAATTATCTTGCTGATATAGTAACGTGGATGAAGGGAATTCGGGACATCACCAATGGACCGAGATCATGTAAAGATAATATCGATGATTATGTTCGAATCACTCTTAGCAGAATCATTCCCTCAGATGAAGGTACTTATTGTATTTTGGCGAAGAATCGTTACGGATGTGATAGAGCATTTTTTTCAATCAAGGTGCGTTCTCCATGTTTTTTTTTGTTAAATATACTTTAAAAAATATACAACAAAAAAAAAATATATAAATATATAAAATAATATTTATATAAAATAATATTCATATAAAATAATATTTATATAAAATAATATATACATAAATAATAATATATGTTTTCAGAAAATGTATTTTCAAAATTTTTAAAGAATTTTAAAAAATTTGCACTTACTTTTTGTGATGATTGAACCTTTTTTTGAAACCAGGTGAAACAAAGAGCGAGATCACTGACGCCAACGATATTAGGTGACATTGGAAATCTTCTACCGGAACATGAGAATGAAGAAATACCTGTGCACATAAAAGGTAAGTTTACTTTTATTTTCCATCATATTTACAGAAACGGGAAAATAATTTTTTTAATTTTCAAATATAACGTATAATAAAAAATTAATTAATTTAGTAAATTTTCAATTTGTTTTTATATTTTCCAAAAGGCGAATAAAAAATTCGTCTGAACATCTTCAGTTAGTTTGTTGCAACTGTAAATTGTTTACGATTTCAAAAACACTTGAGCTTCGTGTGAAAAGTTATTTTAAAAATATGCAATAATAATTGCTTTTGCATTGAAGTGGTGCAAAATTTATTAGCCTAGGCGAATGAAGAGTGGGGAAAAACAGAGGAAGAGCAATAAAAATAGTCAGCATAATAAACAAGAAAATCTTCATGTTTCCCACCTACGTTGTGAATTTAAAGGAACACACATCGTTGGGTTATTTTTGAGTATACACTCTCCCGCCCTCATACCTCCGGTCACTTTCATCGGTGTTCCAAAATTGAAATTCAGTTCGAGTTGAAATACGCGGGGCCTATTTTCCCACGAGTAGTCAACTCATCTATCTATATGCAAGCGGTCTAATTTCATGCAGAGCTATATGTGCTCGTTAAATTTTATCGGAAAAATTTGCAATTTTCACCTTTTTAACTGAAATTTATTTTTTTTTCGAACAATTTTCAAAATTCCGTTTCTAAATAACAGGGAAATGAGTAATAATAAATAAACAAATAAAAAGTAAAAATAGGAAAGGATAAAAAATATTTTTGTCAAAAAAAATTTTATGTAGAATAAATATTTATTATGAAAAGTAATTGTTTGATAGAAAAAGTAATTATTTTAATATTAAAGGAATAAAAAATTAAAGAGAAAATAGTGATGCTTCATGATGGATAATGATAATGATTATGAATCTGTTAGTGATGAAAAGCAGAATTTGATCAAACGACTTCGAATTTCGTGGTTTAACAGAGAATGTTCCAATGAAGAATTAGTGAATTATCAAGGTTTTGTATTTAGCTTTTTTTTAGTGAATTTTTAATTAAAAATATGGAAGTAATAATTATTTTCATATTGAAAGAATAAAAAATGAAAAATAATTTTATTAAAAATATTATTGATAGTAATAAAAAAAGAAAAAATACAATTTTTAATATAGAAAAAAATTATAAGCTTACATAACGAGATTTATTATGCAAGAATACTTAAATAAGAAAGAAGAATATTTTAAAAAGAATATTTTTATAAATATATTAATTGCAATTATAAAATTATATTAATAATTATTATATTTTGCAGATATTCCGGGACCAATCAGCAGTGAACCGATTGTTTTAGACAGTGGTAGAAATTGGTTGTCTTTGAGTTGGGGCAAAGCGGAACAAAGAGGTCCAGCTCCGATTGTCGGTTATAAAATTGAAGCCTGGTTACTTGGAGGTGAAGGTGGTGCAAGATGGGTGACGGTAATTATCGTTTTCTATTATCAGTAATTATTAATTATTATTATTATTATTATTATTATTATTATTATTATTATTATTATTATTATTATTATTATTATTATTATTATTATTATTACTTTCCTACTGAGAAAAAAATTACAATTCCAAAAATTGCATCAAATATAATTATTTTTTTCTCTCTTTTAAAATTTAGTTGGGTGAAAGTCCTATTCATTCATTTGATGCCTTCAATCTTCGATCGGGAGGTGAATACAAATTTCGCATAACACCTAGAAATCGTTACGGTTGGGGTGAATCTGTATTAAGTACGGAGACCTTCACCGTCAGTGATAATGTCGAAATTCCGGAATTTGTCAAAATCCTCCCTGGACAACTTAAAGTTCTTGAAGGTACCACCGTGAAATTGGAATGTGAGGTAATTTTCTATATCAGAAAATCAAAGTTTCTTCCACGAGAAACCAAAGTAATAAGTTTCTTTAAAGTAAATTCGTTAACGTTTTCAAAAAATTTTTCCCAGGTTCGAGGGGATTCGAAAATTAACTGGTATCGTGAAAACAATGGAATCGATCCTAATAATGATCCAAGATGCACAGTTTCTCACAGTGGTACCAAGTGTTCGTTAATTTTAAGCAAAATTGAAGAGACTGATTCTGGAAGATACATTTGTGAGGCTTCGAATAAGGCCGGAAAAGTTTCGACCTTCGCCAGAGTGATGGTGGTGAACGATGAAAAAATTTTAAAAGCAGACGAAAATTTGAAAAGCAGGTAAAATTAGTAGGAAAGAAAAATTTATCAAAATCGATTGAAATCTATTTGGAGATTTTTTTTTTCGAAGGTATTTTGATGGAGCCACTGTGGAAAGTCCTCCGCAATTTGCAATGAGATTGCGAGACAGACGAGTACAGGCGAGCTATCCATTTAGACTAACTTGTCAAGTTCTGGGATTTCCTGAACCCGAGGTCACTTGGTTCAAAAATGGCAAAGAAATTCACGAAGACCGTAAGAATGAAGAAATTATCAAAATTTGTGCGACTGTTAGATTTTCTTTCTAGATTATTCATTATTCAATATTTCAGGATTTCACGCATTTTGGAATGATGAGTCGCATTTTCATACTCTTGAGATTTCCTCATCATCAGTGGAGGATTCCGGTTGTTTTATGGCGACTGCAAAAAATCTATTCGGATCTGTCTCGTGTCGTTGTATGATCGTCGTCGATAAAGGAATTCGAGCTTACATTGCTCCGGAATTCACATGCGGTTTGGATGCTGCTTACACCCTCAAACCTGGTGAGGAATTGCGAATGTCTGCTCAGATAGAAGCTTATCCAAGTGTCGGAGTCGTTTGGTATGTTTTCTGTGGCGAAAATAATTCAATTTGCTGGCACAGACGTTTTTTGATTGGAAAATTTCTTTTTTTGATCCAAGGCATCGCGATGGTGTTCGCCTTCGTCCGAGTAGAAGAGCCGTGATGACCTTGAATCACAATGGAGCTGTTGAATTATGTTTGGGAAATATCACCAGCAGGGATGTCGGAATGTACAGTTGCACAGCGACCAATGAAGTTGGAAGAGCAGAGACTTCAACAAGGGTTGATATTCTATCAACTGATGAAGATCCTTCACGCGAAACATCAGCAATTATGGAATCCAGTTCAGGAATTCCGTTAGTATTTTATTTTTCCGTTTTGAAAAGTTCTCTAAGTTCGAAAATAATCTTTTACATGAAACCAAACATCAAATCAATTATCAAAACTGATCATCCTGATCATCCAATTGATGATCAGCCTGTGATGATTATTGTGATAAAAGATCTGTTGTTGCTGATAACCAGGACTTTGATATTTTGATCAGTAATGAATGTCACCATCTGGTTGATTGTAATCATTTGACGAATTTTAATCATCAGATCAATTTTTCCCATCTGATCAATTTTTACCCACTGATCATCAATTCCCGATGAGAGAACTATTTTTGTTGACAACAAGATAAGTTGTTCAGGATAATTAAAATGTTGATCAGTTTGTTGATCAGCCTTGGATGGACAATTAATCAGACAGGTGTCTGATAGAAAAAATAGAAAAATAGAAAAAATGCAGAAAACAAATTTAAAAGAAAGTAGAAAAAATTGAAACAAAGTAGAAGAGTTTGCAATTACGAATTTGCTAAAAGTTTGAAACACTCAAGAAGCACTTAACTTGACGTAATTCCAATTTCTTCAATCATCATCGAGACGAAATAAATTTTTTCAAAGACCATATACAATTTTCGATCTTTAGGTATTCACAGAAGCCTCTTTTTGTTACGAAACCACTTTCATCGGATGCTGTTGAAGGAGATACGATCATCATAATGTGCGAGGTCGTTGGCGATCCTAAACCAGAGGTCATGTGGCTTCGTGATTTTCTAAAGGTGAGTGCTTTTGATGAAAGGGGGGTTTCTTTTTTTTTCTCTCGAATGTATTGTTTCCATTGTTTTCATTTGACGAAAAAAAAAAAAAGAAAGTCGCGCGCACAAACAAACGTTCATTGAACCGTCAACGTTGAGATAATTGCGGCGCGCAAGAAGATTTTACGGGTGTGTGGTTCAAACTAGGAAAGATTACGTAATTTTAGGATGACGTGTCGTTAGTGTTGCTCTAATGTGGGTCAAGGGTGTCACGAAAAGAAATATTATGCCCATGTAAGATGGATAATCGACGCCGTTGATGTCTGCCGCCTCAGACGTGCCTGTTATTATTCGTCAAGAGACTTCTTATTTTATTATTATTATTATTTTCTTTCCTTTTTTTTCATTCGTTGCAAATTTATTTTCAAGCGCCATGCCGCGTGAAATATTTAAAAGGACTTTTTAAATTCATTTGCATCCTCTTTTGATGCATGATCACTTTTTTTTAGAGGTCTCCATTCCTTTTTCTTTTATAATACTTTCGCTGTTGATTTTTAATTTTTGCAATTATTATTTTTTTTTGTTTAAATTTTTGATATCTATTTAAAGAGTTGATAGCATCTGATATTGATTCATAATATGGAAATTTCAATGTCTTTTTCAAGATTGGCAGATTCTACAAAATTATTTTCAGATTTTCAGAATTTTAAAGAATATTAAAAATTTTTTTTTTTGCTTTTAACAAAACTAAAAATTTCTTTCTTCTTTTCATTATTTTTCCGTTTCTTAATAATATTCAAGTTAGAAAACCGAAAAAAAGGTAATTTCCTTTTCTTTTTGAAACAAATTGAAGATTCTATTGTTCCAATTAAAAATTGTTATAAATAAAATAAAAATAAATAAACAAAGTATCGAAAAATGTAAAAATTGAGTGGAAATTTTTTGCAGAGATAAAATTCACTGATTGAAGACCTCATTAAAATGAGGAGTAATAAAAGTCTTTAATGAGAGGGAGGCTGTGTCGTGTCGTGTCGATCCAATGAATCCCCCCACTTTTGACAGATCTTCAAGTTAAGAGATCGGTTTTACAGTTGAAGGTGTAACGTCGCGTGCCGCGAAAGAGTCTTCGGAACGCGTTGGCGTTGACTGTCTATTGATCCGCGATTTTCGAAAATCAACTATGATAAAATAAACAAATTAACTTTCTTCCCAAAAAAAACTTATCTTCTTTGCATTTTAAAACAAAATAAAAATCTTAAATACAGCTTCATTAATTTTGTTATTTTATTTTTTTAATTTATTACAATGATTTTTAATTGTGACGAATTGTTTTTTCCCCGGACACGAAAATTACTCATTGGAAAATTTTAAATCAAACTGGAAAAGTAAGTTAAACATTTTTTTGTAAATTCTATACTGAAATTTATTTCAAATAATTAAATAATTAATTGAAAGTTAGTAAATAAATATTTATTTTTGTATCAATTGTTCTTAAAAAAAATTTTTAAACTGTATTTAAAGCAAATAATAATTTTATTAAATAAATAATAAATAATTATATAAATAATAAATAATTTAATAAATAATTTATTTTATTAAATAAATTTTATTTGACTCCACAATTTCTGCCTTTGAAATAAATACCAACAAATTTGAATAATAATTACTTGATACGAATAAATATTTATTTGGAAATAATTTAATTATTTGAATCAAAAAAAATTCTTTTTTAAACCTAAATTAAAATAATTCGGTTGTATTTTTATTTTTGTAAACATATTTTTGCTAATTTGTTAATTTGCAAATTGAAAATAAACTACTCGAGCGATTTCAGTGTCAATTAATTCATTAGGAGTCATTTTCCAATAAGTCATCGTCCGTGGAAATGGGCGCACTCTATATACATATTTGGTAGATTTCATCTTGTATAGTACACAAGGTGTTTGTAAAGTCAATTTAAGAAAACCTGAATGAGGTGACATTTTTCACGGATATAATAGATCATTGAGAGTGGGAAAAATCGTCACATGACTATTTTTTTTTTTAAGGGAATCACGTATGAGTCACGTAGTTTGTATTATACGGAACTCTCGTTATACACAAGGACAATTAAATAATTTACTCCCGCAATTTTCATTTGATTTAATTGAGTATTTATCAAGTTAATTACATTTTAAGGTTCAATTTAAACAAGTTCATCAAATGAAAAATGGTAAACGGGATAAAATGAACCGGCCAAAAACCGAACCGATTAAACTTTCGCTCCCTATATGGGCGAACGCATGTCCAGGGTTTATTTCTTAGACTTTACCTGCGAAAGTATAAACGACGCTATTCGACGACCATAGAAAATAAATTATTTTTATATTAAAAAAAAAAAATAGTGACCTATTTTCAAAATGTTCCACTTTTACAGAATTTCCCTTTTTGTTAATTTAGACTAATTAATTTTGCCTTATATTGATTGAATTAATTAATTTTATTTATTATTATTTTATTTATTATTTATTATTAATTTTACTTATTATTTACGTAGGAATTAGTTAATAATTGTTTCGAATTGGTTCTTTTTTTTATTCAATAAAATTTTTATGGTTAAATTAAAAAAGTTTTTGTTAATAGATCTTGTAGCAATTTTGGTTCACTTATTTATAAATAAATGAAGCAAAAGTTTTTTTACAGATATAAAACTGATGGGGAAAGTGATAATTGCTCGTAATTCAAAAAATATGATGGCGTTTTAATTATTTGCCTTAAAGTGAAATTGCATAATTAATGCCCCGAAGAAATAAAATATGATCTGACTGTAAGAAGTCAGTGGAAATTTATATATGTGAATTAAATAAGCGACAGTTTTTATTGATTGACTGACTGATCAGTTGCTACTGATGATCAGCTCAACTGATCAATAACAAATTATTATTTATTACTTATTATTTATTTATAGATCAATAAAATTTTTCATGATCAGATGATCAACTGTTCATCAGCAATCAACCATCTATTGATCGGCTGATCCTTTGATCCTTTGATCATCATATCATCCATTGATAAGCAACAGTAATAGATCAATTCTAGATTATAATTAGATAGATAGATCAGATGAAAATCGTTTCATCAGTAATCAATCATCCGTTGATCAGACATTACCATTTTGTTGACCAAATGTGAATCAGAAAATAGCAATCATTATATAACGAACAGTAAAATAAATATTGAAAAATATCTCTAAACGGTTTTTCTCACTTTGCATAATTCTTTTACTATCGGTATAGAATTTCCTCAATATAAATTCTGAAATTATCAATGAAAAATTTTCTGGAAGTGGAGAGAAATCAATAATAATAAGTATATTAATGCTCTTCGAATGCCACGATCAAGGCAAAAACTGGATTCCATTAGTCTGATTTATTATGCTAACCTTGCGCGTCATTTCAATCCGTTGCATTGCGTCTCGATAATCTTATTTACGTACAGCCGCAACATCGTAAATTACTTAATTTTATCAATGAATAATTTTTTTTTTCCATAATATATACTTATACATACTCTTTTTTTAATGATCAACAAATTATTATTTATTTTACAGCCCGATTATTATAGAGACGCAACACATTTTCGAAGAATTGGCTCTGGTCCTCAATATCGACTTGAAATTCCATTTGCGAAACTTGATTTCACTGGGACATATTCTGTTATCGCGAAAAATTGTCATGGTGAAGCAAAAGCGATAATATCGTTACAAATCTACGCAAAAGGTAGATATAAAAATTAATTAATTGAGTAATAATCAAAAGTATCAAAATTCATTGATTAATAAGAAATATGATTCAATAAAGGGCAGGGCAAAGGTGACAGAATGAATCAGCAGTCATCAATTCGAGAAGGGTAAGTAGAGGAAATTTCTGATCAAATAGATTAATAATAATATAATCATAATAATAATTAATCAAATAGATTAATTAATAAATATTTTAAAAATTCATCAGTGAGATCATAAATAATTCTTTCATAAAACGAATTTTTAGGAAAATTTTAAGTCTGCCAATCATAAGGAAAGAATTGCGTGATCTTCAATGTTGTGATGGTGATGCTGTTGTTTTGGAATGCAAATTCTACGCCCCTTCAGAAACACCGAATATTCGCTGGGAGAAAGAAGGCAAGGTAATAAAAAAAAAAATTTGACCTTCAGACTTCCTGTTGATCAGTTGATCCTGTTGAGCCTTCTAGACGATGGTCTAGTTTGGAGAATAACTTGATCAGTTCGACTTGATAATTTGATTACTTCTTGATGTTCATTATATAAGTTATAATGATCATTATCAAGACAATGGAAATTTAAATTTAAATTTCTTTTTTTGTAGACACTGTCATTAAGCGGAGATTTCTCCGCTGATTTTGATGGTGAAACTGCAAGACTCAGTATTCAACATGTATATCCAGAAGACGAGGGAGAATATACTTGCATTGCATCAAATCAATTGGGAAAAGCTTTCACATCTGCTTGTCTCATTGTCGACGGTGAGTGGATAATCAGAATAAATTAACTCGCCTTTTTTATCAACTGTCATTAAGTGATTTTAATAGCTCAGCTAATTTAAATTATAAAATGTTGCACAAGTTAAACGCTAACGACACGTGATGGAATGTCAGGCATTAACTTAATGATTCATGATGAATTTAATAGTTTTTTTGATGTTTGCAAAGAACTCGACTTTTTGCAGATCAGTATATCAACTGTTGATTCTTAGATTTATTATTAGATTTAAAATTATGATCAAAAGATGATTTTGTCACTGATAAGTGGATCAACTGCTGATCATCATCAATTGTTGTTGATCATCTCCAGTTGATAAATTAATCAGTTCTAGAAGATAAGTTCATAACTACTTGATGATCTTGATGACCTTGATCAGCTCCAGCGGATAAATTTATCAGTTCTTGACAATAAGTTGAATCTTGATCAGTTGATCAGTTCTTATATTAGTGATAAGTAAGATAGATTTTAGCTAACAAGTTGATCAGTTTTTGATGATCGTTTATTGATTAGTAGATCAATTGTTGATGATAGCTAGATCATAAGTTGATTATATGGTAGATCATCTGGGTGATCATAAATGGAACAATTTTGGATGATAAACAGATCAATTGCTGATTGTAAATAGATCAAATTTTGATGATGAATGGATCAATTGATGATAAATGAATCAATTGGTGATAAATGGATCAATTGATGATAAATAGATCAATTGATGATAAACTTATTATTAGCAATCAATTGATCATCCAATCGGTTTTCGTTTACAGTCAGAAATTGTGGAATATTCAATGATCAACCGGAATTAAGAAGTATTTCTCAAGTCAGTGAATAACATTATCATCTAACGTTGATCAATACAGATCAACATTCAGGAAAAGATAATTATAAAAAACTGGAAATCGTTCAGAAAAGGATTCTTAATAAATTCGTTACGCTTGGAATATTTCAGTACCCGAGGGTAAGGAGAATGCATTAAGTCAACCACGCCTTATGAAGCCCATGGGACTATTATCAGCAGGGTCGACTCCTAGATCAACTCCAAGATCGACGCCTGTTCGCAGTCTCTCACCGGCGGCAGGTGCCCGTAAGAAAAATTTTCTTCTCTTTATTCAATATTTTTTCCTTACCTTCTCTTTAAAAGAAGTTGGAGAATCAATGAAACAGTATTTATATATTTATGTACGTTTTCTTATGTCGGCACACAAAGTATTCCAAGAAATAAGATACAATAGAAAAGATTTACTTTCATGAATATTTAGTATATACACACAAAAAAAGAGACATTATTGTGCAATACTTGATTTGCACTTTGACTCAGCTTAGCTGTCAAGACAAGTGTCGATCTCATGGTGGTCTATAGGTAATTTATGCGAAATGAAAGTATAAATACTTGATATTCGAACAATGTGTAAATAATAGATGTAGGTCTATGATAAATAATTTTCGAGAACTGTTTCTGCAACAATTTCTTGCACTTTGTTGAATGGATGAATATACAAATAACTTTATTCAAGAATTTTATTCAAGAATGGAATTATTTTTAAGGCTTGATTTGGAATTATTACTGATGATCTCATCAACCCTCGTTCATAAATTATATATGATCCTTTGCTTTTCAGATGACCCTGAATTTAGAACAATCTTATAGACTACATGATAATCAATCATGATTCTATGATTTTCAGATGGCCGTGAATTGAGAGCAATAAATCTCCCAAGACGAGTGGAAGCTGGTGTCAATATGAGAAAGAAGCCAAAAGTAGCTCCTCCGAAATTTTACACGGTACCCCATAATCGAGTGGCTGAGGAAGGTGAAACAATAAGATTTCAATGCGCAATCACCGGTCATCCGATGCCTTGGGTGGTTTGGGATAAAAATGGAGTTTCCGTTACTCAAACGCCGAGAATATCAATCAAGGAGAAGGATGACTTACGTGTCCTGGAAATCTCTCAGGTGACTTCTGAAGATGCAGGATTGTATCGAGTAACCCTTGAGAATGATGTTGGTCGCACTGAAGCTACAGCTCGTCTTGAAATAATCAGTATGTCATTTTTAATTAAAAATTGTATTAATTTTAATGCCTCTAAAATCCAGTGAATACTTGAACCACTGATCAAGATGAATGATTAATAATCAGTGAATTTTTAGATCGACACAGTGCAGTTCCTCGTCCAATTAGAACGAGAAGTGCATCACCCAGAACTTATCCAACATTTACCAGAAGTCTTCTTGGTTGTGCAACGCGGGTTAATGATTCATTTCAATTGCAATGCGACATTCGAAGTTCCCCAAGTCCGACTCCATCTTGGTACAGGTTGGTATTAAAAATATATCAAATGTTATTAAAGAAATTAATTTGTCGCTGAATTATTAATTACTTGAGTAACAATTTGTTACTGATGAATTAATGAATTACTTTTTTCTTCTTGCGTACAGAAATGGCAAACGAGTGGAACGATCGAGTAGAATTAGAAAACATTTCGATGGTCGAACTGCAAGAATAGAAATTCTTGAAGTAAAAAAGAGCGATGCTGGTGAATATGTTTGTGAGGCTTATAATTTTCTAGGATCAACAAGAAGTAGTTGTCAGGTGATCGTATTTGATCCTGATGATGTATTGACTCTGGACAAAGAGGCTCCTAAATTTCTTCAAACTCTTGCGAAAGAATCAATAGTAATGGAGGGACATTCTTATGAATTACAGACCAGAATTACGGGTACTCTTGTCTTTAATCTAACATATGGATCAGTAGCGAAGGTGACTAATCGTGATATGCAAATTTACTTCTTCTAGGTACTCCTCCGTTTGAGATCAAATGGCTAAAGGACAAGAAGGAAGTGTGTGACACTGATTGCTACCGATACGTTGTCTATGAAGACGGAGGTTTAGCTCTACGATTAGCAAACGTCAATTCCTTGGATGCTGGTGAATATACTTGCCACGTTCGAAATGCTTTTGGATCATCATCATGTAACGGTTTATTCGCAGTTCAAGGTAATTTGCAAAAATCTGATAATTTACAAACGTTACATTGATAATACCTTAACAAAAAATATTCCTCTAACCTAGACTATAAAGGTGGATCAAAAGCTGCATTTTGGTTCACAAAAACTCCAGTGCCAGTTCTAGCATCCAAGGGGGAAACCGTTTCATTTTGTGCGAGGATCCAGACTGAACGATCCATTGAAATCGAATGGACTGTCAATGGAAAATGTGCTAGAGAGAATCACAATTGCAAGGTTTGGATGATTGTGATCTATTGTTCATAACTTTATCCATTGCTGATCAAGATCAATACAATTGAGTGTATATAGATCAATGATCAATGATCAATGATCACCATTTAAAATGTTGATCAAAATTTTCGTAATTATTTCAGGTTGAGAAAGATGGACCAACGACAATTTTGAGGATAAATTCAGTGACCTATCGAGATTGTGGTGAAATTCGATGCACAGCATCAGTGACTGGAGGTCGAGGTCCATCGATAAGTTGTGCGACTGATCTTCGCTTCTTCAGACTCCCAAGATCAGGAGACAGATCTCCCTCGCCTGTAAAAATGTTCTTATCACCATTGCCGAGACGCTCGACACGTGTCAACACAAGTCCCAATGAAAACAAAGAGAATTTAAATAGAATATCATCTTCAAATGAAAGGTCAGACGAAAAAAATTCAGATATTCACAATTGGCTTTCAAGAGCCGATATTTTGTGCGCCAATTCATCGTCTCAGAATCATGGAATATCGTCCAAGTCGCCAATCAATTTGAACGATCGACGCGTAAAAGTTGAGACACCAAAAAAGACTGAATACCCTAGAGAATATCAGAGAGAGGAGAAATTATGTCGAAATAGTGTCAAGAAATTGAAAAAGAAGGAGAGAAAAATGCAAAAAGGGAAAATGAAGACACTGAACGAGAAAACGGGAATGGAAGAAATGAAGACTAGAAGCAAAGCAAATTTGCAAAAAGAAGAAGAAGAAAATTTGCGAATAAGAGAAGTGAAGAATTTGGGAAAAGAAGATACAAACGTAGAAAGAGAATTGAAAGTAGAAGAAGAGAACGTTTTAAGAAAAAATGCTAAACAGACAGAAAAAGAAGAAAGTGCTAAACGAAATCAACAGCAGATATCTTCAGAAGAAGTGAAGATAACAAGAGACCCAAATAAAGGGGAAATAAATCTCCAAGAAAATTCAAATCTAAGAAAAATCGAAAAGGAAGAGAAAAAGAAAAATAAGGATGCAAATAAATGCAAAAGCACAAGAGATGAAAAGGAAAATTTAAAGGAAACTAATCGGAAAAATGAAATAATTGTTGACAACGGTAAGAAAGCGGAATTCATTGTCATGAAACCGGCTCTCGAACAAGTAAAGCCGGAAACTTTACGAGTTAAGAGATTCTTCCCCACCCACGAGTCGGTGAACGGAGAAGAGTTGGAATTTTTGGATGCGTACGAGCGTGACGAACCGGCAATAGTATTAAAAGATCCATTGGACATAATAGCTCTCAGAGGTTCCACAGCGATTCTCACTGTGTTGTATCGAGGTCAACCGGAGCCCACAGTCAGATGGCTTCAAGCTGTGAGTAGAGCAAATACTTTATTCTACATAGTATAATAATCATATTAACTTCAAATCGATACGTCAACATATTTATGTTAATGTCATCTGATAATTTCATATCAAATGTTCCAATTTTTTCCCCTCATTCAAAAGAATAATCTTCATTGAATAAAAGCCACATCTGTTCGAAAATAGTCTCCTCTTCATCTTCTTATAATGAAGTCTCAATTCCAGTAGTTTATTTAAACAATAATACTACGAAGCTCCATTGATTATTATATTTGCGAATCAATAAATTAAAAATTAATTAAAAAATTAAATTAATTAAAAGACCCAATTAAGTTAATTGGGAAAAAAACTGTTTTGGGTTAAATTTTGTCGTCTGTAATTCACAATAGTGTGAAATGTAGTGTCTAGAAAAGGTTTGATTTTATCATAAAACTATGATAATAATCTGTAGTATCTGTATGCGTGTGCGCATGTGATTTTTGTACAATACGTGTCTGTAATTATTAAAATAATCATCAGTTTGCTTGGAGTGTAATAATATATATCATATGTTGCTGATTCGCAAGTCCTCAGTTTTGAATCGAAATAAAGACACGGAGAGAATTTTTAATAGAATTTAAAAAATGCAGCGGCGGGTGATTCATCATCGCGCGAGGCAGAGAAAACGCGTGACACGCACAATATTACTTTCATGTTATTATGGTTTCTCCCACTCGCGAGTGAACATTATTATCGGAACGAAATTTTCAAAAACCTAACGTCTCAGTTTTGTTTTGTTTTCATAATTCAGTTTTTGTTTTTAAAAAGTGAATGCGTATTACCGGTTATATAGTGCGATTACAATAGGTAAGAAGGAAACATGAATTAGTCGGGCTTTTCAAGTGACCTTGTTCGAACCACGTGGAATAACGACTTGTTGCTTTTGTTCACTTTTGTTCAGCTTTACGCATATACAAACGACACTTGATCTCGCTCGACTCAAATTGCTCTTTTTAAGCGAGAGAAAAGTATTTTGTTTCATGCCAATATAAGAACTTGAATCTGTAAAATGCGTAAAACGCATTTGTTAATTCGATAACACGCGGAATTTTTTTTTTGGCCTCAGCGGAAAAGAGAGATTGTTTTTCTGATTACAAATCGGTCATAAATTATTTTTTTTTTATTTTATACTTCACTTGGCTTAATGGATAAAAATGACTTATTGTCGAAATTCTAAAGTGATTTTTTTTTGTTTTTAGGGTCGAGTTCTAATTCCAAGCAAGAGAATTCGAATCGAAACCGAAAAAGGCATATCGAGACTCATTTTGGAAAAGATAACAGCGGACCAAGCTGGAAAATACGCGGTTTTCGTTGAAAATTCTTCAGGACGCGATTGGAGATATTCGAGTCTTGCCGTTGAAGGTAAATTGCATATTAATTTTTCTAGATAACAATTATAAATCAAATTAAAAAAAATTTCTATACGTAATTATATAAAATATGACGATTATATAGTTTCAAAATTTGTTATTTAATTTTTTTTTCAAGATAATTAAACAAAGTATAAAAATACTTTATTTGATATAAGTATTTTTATTAAATAAATAAAAAAAATTAATTCAATAGTTTTACCTAATTTATAATTCAAAAATTTATTAATTTAATAAATTATTATTATTATAGTATTAAATTTGATAATTATTTATCGAGAAAAAAATTTGTTCACGTGTGAAACGAATGACGACAGTAGAGTTAGATTGCGTAATAGACAAAATAAACCAAAAAAAAAAATATGTAAACTTGGGAGAAAAATGAAACTGTAAGCTAGGGTAGGGAAGAATATATCTTCTTTGGATATAAAGCTATAAACTTCACATAATGAGCTTAAGTAGGCGTGTTCTCGGTCTAGTTCTCCCCAGACAAGGTAGTCTAGCTCCAATGACATCGTGTGAGTTTAAAATCTAAAGTTTATATATGTTTATTTCTCAAATCCTTTTGCATAGGCAGACGTTTCTTGATCGTCAACGGAGCCAGCTGTTTAAATATCTAGTTTCAGTGCGTTATTCAATTGACATAGAAAAAATTCCAATCTATTTTCGTCATTTTATTACATTATTTTTTTTAGTTTCTAATTTAATTTATTGATAAATAAAAAGTTTGTGCCTGGGAATTGTTCTCAAGTAAGTTAATTCAATTGTGAATTTAATGTTAATCAATTAAAATAATAAATGAATGTATTCATTCATTATTGAATGATTATGTAATCAATTATTTTTGATCAATTATTTAATTAATAGAAAATTTAAAGAGAAAGATTATTTATTTTTGATTTCAGAAAAATTTGTTTATTAATTCAAAATTTTATTCTAATTCATATTGCGATCATTTAATGAGAAAGATTATTTATTTTTGACTCTAGAAATATTTTTTTATTAATTCAAAATTTAATTCTAATCTATATAGCGATAATTTACTTTGAAAAAAATTAATTCAATCCATAGTTGAATAATTATTTATTTATTAAATTAGACTAGAGGTTTGGGACTTTTGTCTATAAAATATATTCTAGGTTTTTCTTTTGAATTTTCTTCTCAGGTCCACCTGAAGCACCAGCGGGAGTGCCAATAGTTAGTGCATGCAATGTGGGCAAGGAAATTCCAGGTGTCAATGTAGCATGGTGTTCTCCGTCATATGACGGTGGATGTGCTCTCACGGGCTATGCCATTGAAATGCGACATATTGATGAAGAAAGTTGGACTCTTGTTTCAGAAACATACCATTCACTTAATCATACAATCGCTGGTCTCATACCAGATGAGACGTATCTATTTCGAGTTAGGGCAATAAACATTCACGGAGCAAGTGAACCGAGTTTTGAATCCGTTCCGTTTACAGTTCAACGGGAAATTGAAAACGAGAAGGAAATGAAGGATCAAATGTCGGATAAGGAAACCGAAGACGAAAGTACGTATATATAAACTTCATTAATAATTTTGGAAAAAAATGTAATTTTCCAATTAAATAATTATTGCTGATGCTTCTTTTGTCATTTCTCAATAATAATTTAATTTTTCATTTTTCTTTTGTGAAAAAACGTTTTTTAGATGATTTCAGTGAATAATTGGATGGGATTATTGATTATTTTGATGGTACCATAGATTATTTCGGTGGGACCAATAATTATTTTGATGGTTCCATTGATTATTTTCATGGTACCACTGATTATTTCGATTATTTCGGTGGTACCAATAATTATTTTTATGGTACCACTGATTGCTTCGATTATTTTGATGGTTCCAGTGATTATTTTGATGGTACCACTAATTACTTTGATGGTACCACTGATTATTTCAATTCTTTCAGTGGTACCAATGATTATTTTTATGGTACCACTGATTACTTCGATTATTTTGATGGTTCCATTGATTATTTTTATGATACCACTAATTATTTTGATGGCACCACTAATTATTTTGATGGTACCACTGATTATTTCAATTCTTTCAGTAGTACCAATGATTATGTTGATGGTACCACTGATTATTTGAATTATTTCGGTGGTACCAATAATTATTTTTATGGTCCCACTGATTATTTTTATGGTTTTATTGATTATTTTGATGGTACCACTAAGAATTTCAATGGTACCAATAATTATTTCTATGGTACCGTTTCCATTTTTCCTTCTTTTGCCATTTGACCCTCTTCTTGTTCTTCTTCTTTTTCTTCTTTTACTAAATTTTCTGCTTTTTTCTCAACTTGTTTCCTCTTGTTTCCATAAAGACTTTTGCGAGAAGAACATGGAGAAGACAATAGTCACTCCCGAGGACGGAAAAGTCTTCCTTGAGAGGTACGATGTGATGGAGGAGTTGGGAAAAGGCCGATACGGAATTGTAAAAAGAGTCGTGGAAAAATCCACGGGACGAGAGTTTGCATCCAAATTTGTGAAGACAATCAAAGCCACAGATAGAAAATTAGTGCGTGAAGAACTAAAAATCATGAATCTACTCAAACACCCGAAACTTCTTCGACTCTCTGCAGCTTTCGAAAGTCCCAGGGAAATCATCATGATCACAGAATAGTATGATCGTTTAATAATTAAAATTTTTCCAATTTATATACGTTTTTCTCAAAAATAAATCTTTTATCATTTTGAGAATTAATTTTTCTTATCAAACTTTTCATTTCTTTTCAGCATATCAGGTGGTGAGCTTTTTGAAAGAGTAGTTGCTGATGATTTTACCCTTACCGAGAAAGACAGCATTCTGTTTATGAGACAAATTTGCGAGGGCGTTAAATACATGCACAAAAATAATGTCGTTCATCTGGATCTCAAAGTGAGTCAAAATATGAATTACAATAATAATTCTAATATTTTTAATCTCATTACTAACTTTTTTGTCTTTTAATTAATTCAAGTTTCATTTTAATTTTCTTTTTGTTTTAATTCCAGCCAGAGAATATAATGTGTCGAACTCGAACGTCCCACAGTATAAAGCTAATAGATTTTGGCTTGGCACAAATTTTAAAACCAAATGTTCCAATTCGCGTGCTTTTTGGAACACCAGAATTTATTCCACCTGAGATTATTAGCTACGAACCTATTGGCACCGAATCCGATATGTGGAGTGTAGGAATAATCTGTTACGTTTTGTGAGTATTTTCTGAATATTTCAATTACAATTGAAGTTATTGCTATTTTTTTTAAATTAAAATTGTATTTATATGTACAGATTAAGTGGACTCTCTCCATTCATGGGCAATAATGATACGGAAACATTTGCAAATATCACACGAGCCGAATACGATTTCGATGACGAAGCATTTGACGCAATTTCACACGAGCCGAATACGATTTCGATGACGAAGCATTTGACGCAATTTCACAGGATGCCAAAGATTTCATTGGCTGTTTATTGATTAAGAGAAAAGAGTGAGTTAGCTTCACTTCTCACTTTTAAAAAAACGTTTCCATCAAATTTTTACATTCTTTTCAATTTAAATCAATTATATGAAAATTTCCAATTTATTTTATTTTTTCCTTTTCTACATTTAAATGATTTATAATTGATAATTGATTTTAGATCTCGAATGACGGCAAAGGAGTGTTTGGAGCACTCGTGGCTGGCGCAGCACACGGAAAACATGAGTCAAGTGGCTTTATCGACGGAAAAATTAAAGAAATTCCTTGTCCGAAGAAAATGGCAGGTGAGAATATCACAAAAAAATTAAACCTGTTTTGAATTTCTAATAATTTTGTTTGTGTTTCGAGTGTTTGATGTTGTTTGGCACACTCACATTATTTAAAAAAATTTGTAATTCCAAAAGAAGAAAAGAGAATTTTAACATAATAGCATGTGATGTGTTTTAATATTTTTTGTGTTTGCTTGCCTTCTTTCTAAACAGAAAACAGGAAATGCACTTCGAGCACTAGGCAGGATGTCCAAATCTGCAAATAGCAGACGAAGTCCTTCGCAATCCTCGGGATCGTCCTCTCCCGTTTTGAAGGAATCATCATCCTTTGAGGATTCTTCGGATAAACAAAACACGAGTGCTCGTGAAAATTCTTTTGAAGATAATCTTTTTCTACCTGACAAGGAAAATTGTCTGCGAACAGAAGATATTCCTTTGGAAATTGGAGATAAAGAAGGAGAGAAGAAAATTTTAGAAACAGTTTCTTCTTTTGTTGATGAAGTAACAAAGAAAATTTCTTCCTACGCTGATGAGGCATCAAAGACAGTTTCTTCTTTCGATGATGAAGCAGCAGAGGAAGCTTCTTTCTTGTCTGATCAAGTAACAGAAAAAGTTTCTTCTTTTGTTGCCGAAGCAATAGACGAAGCAAGAGAAAATGTTTCCTCCTTTCCTAATGAACCATCAGAGGAAGCTTCTTCCTTCACTGCTGAAACAACAGAGAACGCTTCTTCTTTTCCTACTGAATCATCAGAAGAATCTTCTTCTTTCATTTCCGAAGGAAGAGAAAACTTTTCTTCTTTTGTTGCTAAAGAAAACGTTTCTTCTTTTTCTACTGATGCAACACAAGATTTATCTTCAATCCCTATTTCTTCAACCTCCGAACCTATTTACGAGAATATTTCCCATATTATCCCAAATACTGAAGAAATTATTGAACCTAAAGAAGTTGATCCTAACATTTGGGATATTACGCCAAGAGTTGATGAACCTATTAAAGAAGGCATTTCAGAATTCAAAGAAGAAGATGATGATGATTATAAAATTCAGGAAATATGTTCTGAAACTATTTTGGATATTCAGGAAATTATGGATGAAGTCAATTCTAAAATAGAAGAAATTGTACCTGAAGAAAATGAGAACGTGGAGTTCGCGGAAAATGAAGCTACTGAATCTCAAATAAAAGAAGCAAACAAGCAGAAATATCAAGTCAGATTTTCCATTGACGTAAAATCTGATGAAACGGAAAGTGAATCGGATTTCAATTTGGATCAAATGGAGAATTCCAAAAAGACTGATGACAATCAAAATAAAATCGATTCCAGTAAAGGGAAAGTGGAGAAGAAAATTTTCTACGAAGATAATGAGTTTAAAAATGGAGTATGTAATACTGTTTGTGACGCTAACACTTTGCACGAAGGTGTGTATTTTTTCCCTTTTTTTTAATTTACTTTTTCCAATTTTCTATTCCCATAAAATGTTTTCCGCTTATTTTTTTAATTATCTTCCTTTAAAAAAACTCTTCTTTTTCTACTCTCTCGTCAAATTAAAGAATCTTTCTCTCGTTCCTTCTTCTTTGCTTCTTCCTTATATATATTTATACAAATTACCACCTTTATTTAGACATTTTAGTTTAGAAGAAATGTTTTCTTCCTTTTTGCAGACGATAGTGGTGAGAACACACGGAACACACGGGTAATTAAAACGAGTCAAGGTCGACACTATCTTCACACGGGGAATGTGAGTCGAACGGCAAAAATTTTCGAGAAGAAGGGAACAGAATCACATGCCGGAAGTTCAGTAAAGGAGAATTCTACACGGCCATTATCACGAACAAATACACAACGTGAAAGAATACAAAAAGCATTTGACTTTTGGAAAAAGTAACTTCCGTGTTAAAAGAAGAAAAAAAAAAGAAACAACAGAAATAACCCATTATTCGACAAAATAAATTAGAAACAATTATTATTTTTGTAAAATTTACAAAAAAAAAATAAGAGAGAAAAAATTGTAATGGACATAATTTTTTATATACAAGAAAAATTTACTATACAATATGAATTTTTTAATCTATGCAAATCAAATTTTGATATTCGTCAAAAATCAATTTTTGACGAAAAAATTTTTGCTTTTGTTTTTCATTAAATATGAGATATTTCTATGAAATTATATTGACTTCAAATGAATTTTAATTTGATGTGAAAGAATATTTAATTATAGAGAGCAAAAGCCATAAATTTGCGATATTGACGAACTTTTTTTTTCGATTACGACTTAGCAAGATTAGATAATAAGTAGCATATAATAAGTACCTCTCATTTATACAGTATATTTATTCGCCGATTAATTAAGTGCATGATCGTTATTCGAAATAAATTTCTCGTTCCTGTTATAAAGTTTTTCATTTACATTTTATCAACTATTGGTAGGGATTATTTTTTTCTGAAAACTATTTGCAATTGACGATTAATTTCTATGATCTTATTCCTTTTATTTATTTTTTTAAATTATATTTTAAAAATCTTTCTTACTTAAATATTTGAATAAAAATTTTTTCAAGAAAATTACTCTTAGATTTGTAACAAAATTTCTTTTTAGATTGGATATATCATTAAAAAAAGAAAAGATGCGCGAAAGAATTATAATTTGAATAATTTTAATGAATTTCTTGCATTGTTTCGAAACAAGAAGAAAAAGGAGAAGAAGAAGAAGAAGAAGAAGAAGTGTAGTCTAATTCGTAGACAGAGTAATTCTACTGCAATTTTCTTACCTTTTACTTCTCCCTTCTCCTTAAGCCATGCCCCTTGTATACACGTTCTTCCATTCCTTCGTCATTTAACAACGGTCAGTCACCTTGAAACGTGCCTGAAACAGAAATTGTAAAAATTACAATTAGTTTTTGATTTTTCACACTTCAAGCAAATTCAGTTTTGAATTATTTATAGAAGTTCTTCCAAGAAACAGAAGCGTCATAGACATTGTATATTTGCAATAAATAAGTCACCCGACAATGAATAGCTGTGAAGTAGTTTTCTATTTGTGCCCGATTGTGACATTTTTAAATAAAAGAACATAAAGTGTCCGGTTTACCACCTGTGTTCCATTTTGACAATTATCATCTGTGAACGAAAACTGTTTCAAAAATCACCAATGTATGTATTGGTTTTTTTAGCTGAGGTATGTACCTTTTGAACCTACAAGAAAATTTTCAAAAATACTAAACAATTTTTTCAAAATTAACTCATTAGTAACGTTAAAAAATTAGATAATGAAACCCTAAATATTATTTCGATTGTACCATTGATTACTTTGATTATTTCGATGGTTTCATTGATTATTTTGATGGTACCACTGATTATTTCGATTATTTTGGTGGTACCAATTATTATTTTTATGATACCATTGATTAATTCGATTATTTTGATGGTTCCATTGATGATTTTAATGGTACCACTGATTATTTCGATTATTTTGGTGGTACCAATAATTATTTTTATGTAACCATTGATTAATTCGATTATTTTGATGGTTCCATTGATGATTTTAATGG
>JUFY01028769.1:0-15662 GCA_001855655.1 Leptopilina clavipes | reverse complement strand
GAATGGAGCCGCGCAGCATCCACAAGATATAGTTGGAAGGCAGAGAGAGAAATCTTGGAGAACGTTTCTCGTAGGCCGGCCTGAGGAGGCGTGGGGTTTTATAAAACTATCAAGTACTCACGTTGAGTACTTGATACTTGAACGAAGAGAGAAAGAGAAAGAGAGAGAGAGAGAGAGAGAGAGAGAGAGAGAGAAGTATGGAGTCCTTCAAGAGTATCTGGTTTTTTCTTTTTAGATTTCTTTTTTTTTCTTCATCTTCTTCTTCTTCTTCTTTTTTGAGAAACGGACCTGGGAATGTCATCCAATGAGGGTGAAGTAAACCGGGAAAACAAGTAAAATAATGATAAAAGGCGGAGCCGGGAGCGTGATTTGATTGGTCGAGATATCGCGGGCGTTCGAGTCAACGCGAGATGAAAAAGAGGGGGTTTGTCCTCTCGTCCCTCTTTCTCCTGATGTTGAAACCTTCCTCCAGGTCTCGTTGGGTACCTCTCTCCCTCCCTCCCTCCCAAAAAAACCACCCATTCACCTCTACTCTTTCGATCCTGCTGTCACCGCAAACGTCGCTCTCTTCTTTTCTCCATCTCACTTCATGTATCCACACACGTGTATATATATCTACCTTATATTCTTTATCCTCTTCTTCTTCATGGACTCCAAGGTCCATAAAATAGTCGTATCCTGACTCCGCCAGAACTCTCTCTCTCTCTCTCTCTCTCTCTCTCTCTCTCTCTCTCTCTTTCTCTCTCTCTGTCATTTTTCTCTGTTTCATTTTCTCATCACCTCCTTCTCTGCTTTTCTTTCTTTCTGTCCCTCTTTCCTTCTTTCTTTCTTTCTTTCTTTTTTTTTACCAAGAGAGGGAAAAGAGAGTGCCTTCAACAGACTACTCACCATAAGTGGCCGGGCTACTAACTCTTGGGCGTAACTTTGCTCTCTCGCGGTATGTATAAAAATTCAGGAATGATGAAATGAATTTACCTGATGGACCACCTGCGTTATTTTATATAGATAGGTATTTTTGGTAAGGAATGAAAAAACAATTTTTTTTTAGTTGTTCAAAAAGAAAATAAAGAGACTTTTATAACAAAATGGGTGATGATGACGATTTTTTTTAATGAAAAGACAAAATTAGGAAATTAATACTGGATTAGTACTGGCACAATATGACCGCGGTAGACAGTAGTGCTAACAGTTGACAGTACTGGCAGTAGATAGAAAAGTAAATTGACAGTACAATTAGTAGACGGTAGAGTCAACAGACAGTATTGACATTGGGTAGTAGGGTCAATAGACAGTATTTATTTTAGATAGTTGAGTCAAGAGACAGTACTAACATTTGATAGTAGAGGCAGTACAATCAGTAGACAGTACAATCAGTAGACAGTAAAGTTAATAAACAATATAATTAGTAAACAGTAAAGCCAGCAGAAAGTAAAAAAAATTAAACAGTTAAATCAGTAAACAGTAAAATTAGTAAACAGTATAGTCAGTATACAGTAGAGTCAGTAAAAAATACAGTCAGTAGACAGTAAAGTTAGTAAAAAGTACAGTCAATAGAAAGTAGAAAAATTAGACAGAAGAATCAGTGACTAGTTTAGACAGTAGACAGTACGGTCAGTAAACAGTACGATTAATGGACAGTAGAGTCAGTAAACATTACAGTCAATGGACAGTTAAGTTAGTAAGCAGTACAGTCAGTAGACAGTATAGAAATTAAACAGTTGAATTAGTAGACAGAAAAACTGTAGTCAGTATACAGTAGAGTCACTTAACAGTTAAGTTAGTAGACAGTTCGGTCAGTAAGCGGTGCAATTAGTAGACAGTAGAGTCAGTAAACGGTTGACTTATTAGACAGTACGGTCAGTAGACAGTAGAGAAATTGAACAGTTGAATTAGTAGACAGAAATTAGTAAACATTGTAGTCAGTATACAGTAGAGTCAGTAAACAGTTAAGTTAGTAGACAGTTTGGTTAGTAGACAGTAGAGAAATTGAACAGTTGAATTAGTAGACAGAGAAATTAGTAAACATTGTAGTCAGTATACAGTAGAGTCAGTAAACAGTTAAGTTAGTAGACAGTTTGGTTAGTAAGCAGTGCAATTAGTAGACAGTACAGACAGTAAAGAGATCATTCAAGAGACAGTACGGTCAGTAGACAGTTAAGGCAGTAAACAGTACAGTTAGTAGACAGTCGGTCAGTAAGCGCAAGCGGTGCAATTAGTAGACAGTAGAGTCAGTAAACAGTTGATTCATTAGACAGTACGGTCAGTAGACAGTTAAGTTAGTAAACAGTACAGTCAGTAGACAGTAGAGAAATTAAACAGTTGAATTAGTAGCCAGAAAAATTAGTAAACATTATAGTCAGTAAACAGTTGAATCTGTAATAGACAGTTCGGTCAGTAAACGGTGCAATTAGTAGACAGTAGGGTCAGTAAATAATTTAGTCAGTAGACAGTACGGTCAGTAAACAGTGCAATTAGTGGACGTTAATGACGAATTTGCAAAATTAAGAATTTAGGACAAAATGATGAAATGAAACTGCGTCGTAAGTCTTGATTGTTGACTTATAAGTTTTTAATACTGTTAGTTTTCTGATTAGAAAATTTAATTTTGACCGCTATTTGTGTACATATTGTATATATAGATATAGATGAACGAAGGGTGTGTGAGGAAAATGGCAAGAAAAATAATGAAGGAGGGCTATTATATATTATATTTTGCGGGAGTGCGCCTATTGACTCTTCGTGATACACCATCTGTGCGTTTTGCTTGAAATTAATAACCAACACGCGGTTTTTCGGAATGAGAATATATATAGATATATACGTATATACCGCATCAAAGTTTTCGAGTGAGGGGTGCGTATATACAATGTGGCTAATGTCATTAAAGCAGCAAAAACCGATGAGATGATCGTTGTATTGCAGTCAATAAAGTTCCTCATTAGGGAAATCAGAGGGAAGGATGGAATGAGGGAAAGAAAGAGAGAAAGAAAGAAAGAAAGAAAGAAAGAGAGAGGGAGGGAGACAAAAAATATTGAGTGAGAGAGAGAGAGGGAGAAGGAAAGTGAAAGAGAGAGAAGAAAAGTGAGAAAGAAAAAGAGAGAGAGAGAGAGAGAGAGAGAGAGAGAGAGAGAGACGGACAGAGAGAAAGAAAGAGCGAGAAGAAAAAGAGAGAGAAAATGAGAGCAAGAGAAAGAGTGAAATTGAAAAAGAAAGATAGAGAAGGAAAGTGGAAAAAAGAGAGAGAGAGAGAAAGAGAGAGGTAAGGAAAAAGAAAAAGAGTCGATGAGAGAGAGAGAGAGAGAGAGAGAGAGAGAGAGAGATGGCGAGAGTCTGTCATTACTTGAAGAATATTATACGAACAAGGTGCTGTTTAACCAAAAGTTTCATTTACTTTTGAAATATATTTACCCCGCGCTTTAAGGATTCTCTTAATATTACCAATTCGCAAGATCTTCAACTCTCAACAACTCACTTTAGATTTTATCTTCTCTCCGAGACGGTTTTCTTTAAGAACCACTCGAATTCATTACATACAAGATGCGCATTTCTTTTTTTTTTTTTATTATTATTTTCTTAAGTCAAAATTGAGCAATTGATTACAATATCTTTTTTTTATTATTCTTTTTCTTTTCTCACTTATTTTATACCTCTTTCTCTCTCTCTCTCTCTCTCTCTCTGTTCAAAACACTCTCATCAACTTCGCGTTAAGGGAGAAAATTTTCAGTATAATATCCATTCACCGCGCTGCAAGAAACAAAAATATACTCTAAATTAAAACATTATGGTTGTATATAATCTTGAAAAAACAATTCTTGCATATTTTATAATATTAATAATAATGATAATAATAATAATAATAATAATAATAATAATAATAATAATAATAATAATAATAATAATAATAATAATAATAATAATAATAATAATAATAATAATAATAATAATAATAATAATGTCAAAATTTGCCTAATGTTAAGTCACAATACTCTCTATTAGTTAAAATACTGTCCATTGGAGTTAAGTCTAAATACTGTCTATTACTTCGAAAAACTGTTTATTATTGAGTCGAAATACTGTTTACTATTGAGTGAAAATACTATTTACTATTAGGTTAAAATACTATTGAGTCAAAATACTGTTGATTATTGGGCCAAAATATTGCCTATTATTGCGTCAAAATACTGTCCAGTATTGAGTCAAAATAATGTCCAGTATTGAGTCAAAATACTTTTGAGTATTGAGTCAAAATATTGTCTATTATTGCGTCAAAATACTGTCCAGTATTAAGTCAAATACTTTTGAGTACTGGGTCAAAATATTGTCTATTATTGCGTCAAAATAGTGTACAGTATTGAGTCAAAATATTGTCTATTATTGAGTCAAAATACTTTTGAGTATTGAGTCAAAATATTGTCTATTATTGCGTCAAAATACTGTCCAGTATTAAGTCAAATACTTTTGAGTACTGGGTCAAAATATTGTCTATTATTGCGTCAAAATAGTGTACAGTATTGAGTCAAAATATTGTCTATTATTGAGTCAAAATACTTTTGAGTATTGAGTCAAAATATTGTCTATTATTGCGTGAAAATACTGTCCAGTATTAAGTCAAATACTGTTGAGTATTGGGTCAAAATATTGTCTATTATTGAGTCAAAATACTGTCCAGTATTGAGTCAAAACATTGTTTACTATTGAGTCAAAATACTGTTGAGTATTGGGTCAAAATATTGTCTTTTAAAGAGTCAAAATACTATTTAGTATTAAGTTAAAACACTATTTACTATAGAGTCAAAATACTGTTGAGTATTGAGTCGGAATATTGTCTTTTATTGAGTCTAAATACTATTTGGTTTTAAGTTAAAACACTATTAACAATTGAGTCAAAATACTGTTGAGTATTGGGTCAAAATATAGTCTATTATTGAGTTAAAATACTATTTGGTATTAGGTTAAAACACTATTTACTATTGAGTCAAAATAACTGTTGAGTATTTAGTTGAAATTCTGCTCAGTATTGAGTCAAAATACTATTTAGTATTAACTTAAAACACTTTTTACTATTGAGTCAAAATACTATTTAGTATTAACTTAAAACACTTTTTACTATTGAGTCAAAATACTATTTAGTATTAACTTAAAACACTTTTTACTATTGAGTCAAAATACTGTTGAGTATTGGTTTAAAATATTGTCTATTATTGAGTCAAAATACTATTGATTAAGTTAAAATACTGGCAATAATAAAAGTTTAGCTTTTGTATATTATTTGGTCAAAATACTGTCACGTTTAAATGTAAATTATTGTCTCTATTGAAATATATATAATTAAACCTTTTCAGTATTTTTTTAAATTTCTTTTTTGACAGTAATAAAAAGAATTGTTTTTACTTTACTTCTAAAATCGTTACGAATTGAATTTTAATACTGTCCTGTATTGATGGCCAGTAAAGTATCCACAGAATATATCTTACTTCGTCTATATACCTATGAAAATTGTTTATTAAAAATAAAAAAATATAAAGTATGTTTTTTTTTATTTCCAAAACCTAAATTTCCAATATTCAAAATTCTTCCTAATTTGCAGTGTTATGTTAAATAATGACTATTTCTCTTCTAACCATAAGACAAAGTTTAAATAAAATTCTGTTAATTTCCACAATGTTTATTATGTATTTTAATTTTCCCATCTAGATGTCATTTTCCAAAAAAAAACTGTTTTGACAAATTTTCACATGATATATTTTCTGTCCATATCTCAATTCATTTTATTATCATTATTATTATTGTTATTATTGAAATGACAAAAGGGGAATGGGAGAGGGGTGAATAGAGTGAGTGAACGGAAACGACAGAATTTGTACGCGGTCGATTGCGATCACTGTCAGTATATATAGAGAGAGAGAATCGACGATGGGCGAGATGACGTTGGCGATAGAGGATGAAAACGATGTCGTTGAGGCCCACAAAAGCCTCTGGTCCGCACAGCAATTTCGGATCACGGTGCGAAATGTTGTCAGCCAATTTTCTTGGCCAGTGCTTCTGAATGCCGCAGATTTCCATCTACCCCGCGGCACGCTGTCCTCTATTCCGGATGTGTAGTGCGGTGTGACGGCGTCGACTCTGCCTGCGCCTGGGTAAATATACCCTTCGGCCCCTGCGAACTTCCATCCCACACTGACGACAACGACGTCGACGACGACGACGGCTAACCACAACTGTGATTATAATTCGTACGTGGTTGGGAGAGAACAGGCCGCTATGTAAAGGATTATGCACGCGGATTTAACTGATGAATCACATTGTCGTCTTGATTCACCCTGGCGTTAATTTTCAGGGCTGCATGTCTGCATCTTTCCATCTCTCTCTCTCTCTCTCTCTCTTTCCACCCCCAACGAAAATTATGTCAATAAATTCCCGAAATTCTCTATCGTTGAAATTTCAACTTGAGACAATATTTTAAAGCTTTGTTTACTAGGCGAGTGGGAATTTTATTACTCTATTAAATAAATACTCAAAAAAAATTGTGACGATGATGCCAAATTTGATGCAGAAAAATTATTATAATAATAATAAAATAAAAAAATTAGCTACTGTTTAGACAATATTAAACTTATGTTTTAGACACAGTACTACTGTTTTTTAAATAGTCCAAATAATGATAAAAACTTATATAGAAAATTTGCTTAGGATTGTATAAAAATACTGTCCAGTATTAAGTCAAAAAACTGATAATTATTGAGTCAAAATACTGTATAGTATTGAGTCAAAATACTGCCCAGTAAAGAGTCGAAATACTTTTATCACTGAGTCAATGTACTGTTTATTATTAAGTCGAAAAACTGTCTAGTGTTGAGTCAAACTACTGTTTATTACTGAGTCAACAAACTGTCTCATATTGAGTCAAACTACTGTCCAGTATTGCGTCAAAAAACTGATAATTATTGAGTCAAAAAACTGATAATTATTGAGTCAAAATACTGACCAGTATTGAGTTAATAAACTAATAATTATTGAGTAAAAATACTGTTCAGTATTAGGTCGAAAAACTGTTTAGTATTGAATCAAACTACTGTTTATTACTGAGTCAACAAACTGTCTCATATTGAGTTAAACTACTGTCCAGTATTGCGTCAAAAAACTGATAATTATTGAAACAAAATTATGTGTAGTATTGAGTCAAACTACTGTTTATTACTGAGTCAACAAACTGTCTCATATTGAGTTAAAATACTGTCCAGTATTGCGTCAAAAAACTGATAATTATTGAGTCAAAATACTGGCCAGTATTGAGTCAATAAACTGATAATTATTAAGTAAAAATACTGTTCAGTATTAGGTCGAAAAACTGTTTAGTATTGAATCAAACTACTGTTTATTACTGAGTCAACAAACTGTCTCATATTGAGTTAAACTACTGTCCAGTATTGCGTCAAAAAACTGATAATTATTGAAACAAAATTATGTGTAGTATTGAGTCGAAAAAATTCCATAATTGACACAAAATACTGTTAATTCTTAAGCAAAAATACTGTCAGTATGGAGGCAATATACTGTTTAATATTGAGTCAAAATACTGTCCAGTAAAGAGTCGAAATACTTTTATCACTGAGTCAATGTACTGTTTATTATTAAGTCAAAAAAACTGTCTAGTATTGAGTCAATCTACTGTTTATTACTAAGTCAAAAAACTGTCTCATGTTGAGTCAAACTACTGTCCAGTATTGCGTCAAAAACCTGATAATTCTTGAGTCAAAATACTGTATAGTATTGAGTCAAAATACTGTCCAGTAAAGAGTCGAAATACTTTTATTATTGAGTCAATGTACTGTTTATTATTGAGTCGAAAAACTGTCTAGTATTTAGTCAAACTACTGTTTATTACTGAGTCAACAAACTGTCCCATTTTGAGTTAAAATACTGTCAATAAGTGGAAAAACTGTTCAGTATTTAATAATAATATTAGTAATATTCCTGCTTCAAAATACTGTTTATTATTGAGTTAAAATACTGTCCAATATTGAATTAAATTACCGATCAGTATTGAGTCAAAATTCTGCCAGCAATTATTGAGTTATTTTGTAAACACTATTTTCGTTTCTTAGGAACAGAAAAATAATTGTCATATGAATAAAGGAAATGTAATTTTCGAATAAAATTAATAATATGTAAAAAATTTAAATAAGAGAAATTATTGAATTTTCTTTTAAATAAGAGAGTTTTTTTTTGCTGTTTCCTCCCTTTCTCTCCCACCTTCCTTTCATATTATCACCTAAATAAATCCGAATTGATTGAATCATTGTTAGAGGCGAAATCGTTAAATACCCGTGAAATTAACCGGGTATCGGACTTGGCACGCGATCGGCTTCATCATTAGCTTTAAAGTATCGTCAGTGAGCTGTCATCAACAACCCACCAATTACTGGCAAGGGAATCAGCCGTAAATTCGAGGATGATGACTTTAAACCGATTTGACGGGAATTAATAGTAACGACTTAATTCTATACTTAGGGTTGAAATGGAAGGCGAATTTTTTTTTCTTTCTTTCTTTCTTTTTTTTCGGGGGGGGGGCAGAGTGTGAGAAAAGTATATATATTTATAGCAATGGATATTTTATTTTGAAAAAAACTGATTTTTGGTTATATTGAACTTTTTTCTTTCCTAAGTATTTCTAAGATTATCTAACGTAGACAAAAGAATGTCTTAATTAGAATACTGTCCATTATAAAGTCAGAATACATTCCACTGATTTTATTTCATCAAGTTAAATATTATAGCTTATAGGTTTGAGTCAAAATATTGTCTAACATTTATTCAAACTACTATTCAATAAAAAGTAAAAACACTACCTAATACAGGGTTAAAATACTCTTAACTAATGAATTAAAGAATACTGTTTATCATTTAGTCGAGTAAAAATACTGTCTATTATTAAAACAAATTACTGTCTATTATGTAAACATAATACTGCTTAGTATTGAGTCAAAATACTGTCTCCAATTTAATCAAAATACTGTCTATTATTATTGAGTCAAAATAATGTCTATAAAAGAGTCAAAATACTGTCTACAAGTTAATCGAAATACTGTCTATTATTATTGAGTCAAAATACTATGTAGGAGTGAGTTAAAATACTGCTTAGTAATGAGTCAAAATACTGTCTTTCAAATAATCAATATACTGTCTAGAAGAGAGTCAAAATACTGATTAGTATTGAGTGAAAATACTGTCTATAAAATCGTAAAAATACTTTCTATTATTATTCAGCCAAAATACAATCTAGAAAGGAGTCAAAATACTGTCTTGATTAGAGTCAAAGTACCGCTTAGTATTGAGTCAAAATACTGTTTATAAATGAATTAAAATACTGTTTATTATTATTGAGTCAAAATACTGTTTTGAATAGAATCAAATTACTGATTGGAATTAAGTCAAAATACTAATTAGTTATGAGTTTAAATACTGTCTATAAAATAATCAAAATAATTTCTAATATTATTGAGCCTAAATACTATCTAGAAAGAAGACAAAATACTGTGTTGATTAGAGACAAAGTACTGCTTAGTATTGAGTCAAAATACTGTCTATAAATTAATCAAAATACTGTCTATAATTATTGAGTAAAAATAATATCTATAAAAGAGTCAAAATACTGTCTATAAGTTAATCGAAATACTGTTTATTATTATTGAGTCAAAATACTATGTAGGAGTGAGTTAAAATACTCCTTAGTATTGAGTCAAAATACTGTCTTTCAAATAATTAACATACAGTCTAGAAGAGAGTCAAAATACTGATTAGTATTGAGTGAAAATACTGTCTATAAAATCATAAAAATACTTTCTATTATTATTTAGCCAAAGTACAATCTAGAAAGGAGTCAAAATACTGTCTTGATTAGAGTCAAAGTACCGCTTAGTATTAAGTCAAAATACTGTTTATAAATAAATTAAAATACTGTTTATTATTATTGAGTCAAAATACTGTTTTGAATAGAATCAAATTACTGATTGAAATTGAGTCAAAATACTGATTAGTATTGAGTTAAAAAAACTGTCTATAAAATAATCAAAATACTGTCTATTATTATTGAGCCAAAATACTATCTAGAAAGAAGTCAAAATACTGTCTTGAGAACAGTCAAAGTTAAAGAAGCATAAATAATTTCTTCCTCTCTTAAACAAAATAAGAAATAAGTGCATTAAATATACTTCAATTTGTCCTCTTCATTAATTTTACCTCCTTTTAACAAAAACAAAATAAAAAAAGAACCATTGTAATTCTGAAATTAAATTGTTTTTCCCTTCAAGGGTGAGAATAACAGTTTCTCTCTATATATATACCATATAAATGAAACCGCACAGAAGAAAGAAAATATTGACTGTCGTTTTTCCACTTGATTCAACATATAATGAATTGTCGCGCACAGGGAAAAGAGAAAAATGAGAGAGAGACAATGAGAGGCTATAAAATGTAATAAAATAAAAACCATCCTAATTTCTATCCCAGGACAATGTGGAAGTTGTGTGAGGAGAGAGGGGGGGGTGGTGGTCAGAGGGGTTGAACCCGGTGGCTCTTGAAACAATAAATCTCAAGTAACGTGTAGACCCCCGTATATCTCTGGTTCGCGCGGCAAATAGTGGCGTCGTCGTCGTCCCACCAGAATGTTTGTGGCGAAGAGAGAGAGATGAGGGCAAGGGGAAGGCAGGAGGCAATATAGGTAATGTTCTGCTTGGCTACTTAACAAATTGCTACAAATTGCGGTGAGCATTTAGTCGCTCGTGTGTGCGGATTTATATATATAGTTGAATCTTTTCTATATACTGAAACTTTTGACCGCCCCCTTTTTCCCTTGTCTAACAGCATCCCCCCACCTCTCTCTCTCTCTCTCTCTCTCTCTCTTTTTCTCTTACATCCCCTTTCTTTTTGGGGTCGTTCGCTATTTTGAGGCTGGTGATAGTCTCGTTGGCCACATGTTGTTCCCATATGTCCACTGCGATCCCTCCAAAATCCCCTTTTGACCCCCCCCCCTGAAGAGATCCAAATGTTAGACAAATCTTGGTAAATTCGCGTGTCACTTACTTGACTGCGGAAGATTAAATCCCAAAGAATAAAGAAGAAAAAAAGAAAGAGAAAAAGAGGAAAAATTTTCCTCCTCAGTCCCAAGCAAAAATTTCTGTCAAAAGCCAGTATATTGACAACAGGCGCAGTATTGCACCAGTACTGGCTAGCCAAGAGTTGGCTCACCCGTACTGGTTCAGTACTGGTATAATAAAAATTCGGCACTATGCCAGTACTGCACTTTATTACTGGCAGGCCAGTACTAAACCAGTACCATGCCAGTACTGCGTAGAAAGTAATAGAGAAAGAAGTACACAGAGATAGAAAGAGAAAGAGAAAGAGAGATTGAGAGAGAAAGAAGAATCAGAAAGAGATAAAAAAAAGAGGAGAGGGGAGAGATTAAAGGGCATCTCGGAAATTTCCTTTTTCCATGTGTCGTTTTACCCCGCATCAGCTTAATAATATTTGAGGGTACATTTGTTTGTTTACCTCGAGAAAAAAATATCACATGCGAATGGATCGCATTAAAGGAAAACTCCCAGCAATCAAATAAGGGATCACAAAATTCATTTTCTCTCCTCTTTCTGTATTTGAAATCTTTTGGTACAACATATGCGACCGCCGATTAATCGAATCGTTTCCACTTCATCGCCAAACCTATCCATATATACATATACGTATTGTGTGGTGTACCTAAGCCCCACGGATTTACAACAGGAATTATTGCATTTTTCAATTTGTCAAATTAAATTCAGTGTATGTCATCTTATAACGCACAAATATATTATTCAAACAAAAGAATAGATAAGAATGTAAAAAAATTAAATTTAAGTAATTTTCTATACTAAAATGAAGAAAAAATTTCTATAACAAGAATATGTATTTGTATTTTTTTTGTTGAGAATATTCGTTTTATTATATTGTAAAAATAGGTTCACGTATTGAGTCAAAATACTGTCAAAAATTAAGTCGAAATAATAAAAAATATTCTGCAAAAAAGAAAAACCAACTAAAATGATGTTTGAATACTGTCCACAAAATTTAGTCAAAATATTATTTAAAATTTGGTCAAAATACTGTCACAAATTAAGTCAAAATAATCCCTAATGTTAATTTAAAATACTGGCTAATGGCAAGTCAAAGTACTGTCTAAAATTAACTTAAAATACTTTTTAATAGCAATTCAAAAAACTGTCTAATATAAAGTAAAAACACTGTTTAATGTTGAGTCAAAATACTGTTTAAAGTTAGTCAAAATACTGTCTAATGTTGAGTTAAAATACTGTCCAATGGTCCATTAAAATACTGTCTAATATTAACGAAAAATACTCTTTAATATTATTTCAAAATACTGTCTAATATAAAGTAAAAACACTGTTTAATGTTTAGTCAAAATACTGTTTAAAGTTAGTCAAAATACTGTTTAATGTTGAGTCAAAATACTGTTTAAAGTTTGTCAAAATAATGGCAAAACACTGTCTAATGTTGAGTCAAAATATTTCTAAATATTAAGTAAAAATACTGTTTATTAGTAACACAGAATACTGTCTAATTTTAACTAAAAATACTGTCTAATATAATAGCAAAACACTGTCTAATGTTGAGTCAAAATATTGCCAAATATTAAGTCAAAATACTGTTTATTAGTAACACAAAATACTGTCTAATGTTAACTCAAAATACTGTCTAATACAGTAGCAAAACGCTGTCGAATGTTGACTAAAAATACTGTCTACTATAATGGCAAAACACTGTCGAATGTTGAGTCAAAATATTGCTAAATATTAAGTCAAAATACTGTTTATTAGTAGCACAAAATACTGTTTAATGTTAACTCAAAATACTGTCTACTATAATGGCAAAACACTGTCGAATGTTGAGTCAAAATATTGCTAAATATTAAGTCAAAATACTGTTTATTAGTAGCACAAAATACTGTTTAATGTTAACTCAAAATACTGTCTAATATAATAGCAAAACACTGTCTAATGTTGAGTCAAAATATTGCCAAATATTAAGTCAAAATACTGTTTATTAGTAACACAAAATACTGTCTAATGTTAACTAAAAATACTGTCTACTATAATGGCAAAACACTGTCGAATGTTGAGTCAAAATATTGCTAAATATTAAGTCAAAATACTGTTTATTAGTAGCACAAAATACTGTTTAATGTTAACTCAAAATACTGTCTAATATAATATCAAAAAACTGTCTAATATTGAGTCAAAGTATTGCCAAATATTATGTCAAAATGCTTTCTAATATTAACTCAATACTGCGACTATAATAATTCAAAATAATGTTTAATATCAACTCAAAATACTGTCCAATATTACCTCGGAGTACTATCAAAAATTAACTTAAAGTTCTGTCTAATTTTAATTTAAAATACTGCTATGAAGTGAGTATGAATGCTATTCTCTATTAATCATAAATACTGTCTTATGTTCACTCAAAATACTGTCTAATCCTATAAGTCAAAGTACTGTTTAATATTAAATCAATGTTCCGTCTAGAATTAGGTGGGAATAGTATTTTAAATGTGGCAAAAATATCCATCCAATTTAAAGTAAAAATGTTGTACTGTCTATACATTAAAATTACTTATATTTACTTGCCCGTATTGAGTCAAAATACTGTCTTTTGAAACAGGGAACAATATTTTGTTAAAATAATACCTACAATTATTTAAAATACCTTAAAGAATTTGCTGAAAGTTTACATGGTTAATGTAAATTATATACTGTCCCGTATTGAGTCAAAACATTGTTTCATATTGAGTCAAAATACTGTCCTACACAAAATACACTGTTAAAATAATTTCTACAAAATACATTTTAAAATTTGAGACAAAATATCGGCCGAAGTATATATTAAAAATATTTTCGCATTATTATATTTTCTTCTCTACATACAAGATTCTGGTAGTTATTAATTAATAATACTGTCCATTAAAAAGTTACAAGTACTTTTCAGTATTGACTCGAAATACTTTGAATAATTTGTCCCTAAGTTCAGCTAAATAGTAAAATAAAACATGTCACCTAATTAAGTAAAAATATTCCCTTAATCTAAATCAAAATACTGTCCAGAATTGAGTCAAAGTACTGTCCTAAAATAACTCAAACTATTTTCTATTCTTTCTTCAGAGTATATTTTTTTTAAATATAGTAGAGAAATGCTAATTAAGTGTTATGTAATAAAGTTTTCTTTTAGGTAACTGTAGATAAGTGAGTAAATTTATTTTTTGAAAAAAAAACAATTTTTTTTATATAAATTAGAAAAAATTTGTTTTTAACTTTTTTTGAAAAAAAACAATTTTTTTATATAAATTAGAAAAAATTTGTTTTTAACTTTTTTTTAATGGACAAAAGGTGTATTTATAAGAGAAAGAAAGAGAGAGAGAGAGAGAAAGAGAGACAGAGAAGGTTTATCAACTATATACGGGGAGCAATGACGAATAAACAATTCCATTATATTTATCAGATAATGAAAAGACAACGATAAAACCGCAATGGCCTGTAAGCAGAACTGAGATTCCAAGAGCGGGGTGAATAAAAGAGAACCCACATTGGACTCGTTTTTCCACCCCCTTCTCTCCCCCTGTGTCATTAATACCAGGCGACTGTTACATATGGATGAGAGTGTTGCAGGGCTAGGCCACGTTGAAACAGTGAGGAGAGGATAAAACGAAAACTGTACCTAACGGTCTCTCTCTCTCTCTCTCTCTCTCTCTCTCTCTCTCTTTCTCAATATATATATATATATATATACACTGGAATAGGGAACCGAACTCATCGACTAAAAGCATTTCGCGAAGACCAAAGTCATTTCACTTTATTCGCGACGAGTCTTAAAAGTATAAGGTCTCTGACATAACATTACGATCTCGTGCTGGCTAAAGAACACACAATTCTCATTTGACAGTACGATTTCATGAAATTACTTATTTTTGCGATGCTCCTTTTTTTCTAGTATTTTTTTTCTCCGAGAATATATATATGTTCATTAGTTTCCTGAAGAAGAAAAAATTTGCTGATAGAAAAATTAATGGATCAATCAATTAATCAATGGATCAATTAATGAAATACTGTCTATCAATGTTGATTTAAAATACTGTCTATTATTCACACAACAATACTGTCTATTATTAAGTCAAAATATTGCTTAGTATTGACTCAAAAACACTATCTATTATTGACTCAAAAACACTGTCTATTATTGAGTCAAAATACTGTCTACTATTAACTCAAAAACACTGTCAATTAATAAGACAAAATACTGTTAATAAATGACTTAATTTACTCCTTAGTATGAAGTTAAAATACTGTCTATTAATTACTCAATATACTGCTTAGTATGGAGTAAAAATTTTGTCTCTTATTGACTCAAAAATACTGTCTATTATTGAGTCAAAATGCTACTTAATATTGAGTCAAAATAATTCTTAATATTAAGTAAAAATACTGCTTAATATTGAGTCAGAATACTATCTCGTATTGACTCAAACATACTGTCTATTATTAAGTCAAAATACTGTCTATTATTAAGTCAAAATGCTGTTTAATATTGAGTCAAAATGCTGTTTAATATTGAGT
>JUFY01028765.1:20505-64399 GCA_001855655.1 Leptopilina clavipes | reverse complement strand
AATTATTTTTTTCAAGAAAAGAAAGTTGTTTGAAATCATTTAAAAATAGGAAACATTAAACAAATTACATAATAAAAATCATATACACATAAACAATTAAAAAAACATTGACAAAACTATTAAGTTACGTAGTATAATTTATACTAGAAAAATAATATATTTTGTCAATGCTGTCACTATGTTGTTAGGATTCCTTCCCTGTTTTGATTCAATATTGATCTATTTATTTTATAATAAAAAAAAGTAATTGCAAGAAGTTATTATCTTGAAAATTAATTTTTAATCTTGAAATTAATTTTGTGATTCTATATATATTATGAAGGGAATAAACTCAAAAAAACTGTGCAAAACAGGGAAGGGCAAATAATAAATAATAAAAGTTCAAATAAATAATAAATTGAATAAAAAATCGACTCATTGGTTGATGAATAAAATGATCCCACGTTGTGGCGATGGGATCCTACCACATCACCCCTTCTGAGCCACCCCCGAAGATCTCCGACTCTTGATCGCACTTCTGCGCCGGATCGGGGGCCACACGGAACCGTCAAAAAAAATTTTTTAATATATAATAATAAAAAAAAAAAGAAACGGCAGTGTGCAGGGGCTACTTTTCTTCTCCACATCCTTCCTGTCCTTCAGATTGTCGATTGTCACACTTTTCACTGAAAAATAAAACAAATTGATCAGACAATTAAATTACGTATATTACATATTTTTTAAATGGCCCTTTTGCGTAATAAGAACACCTTTCAGCGTCCTTACAAATTAATTATCAAGAGTAATAAACAATTTTTGCAATATTATACATTTTTGTTTAATTTAAATTTTACCTAATTTCTTAATCATTTAGAACAATTTGTGTAAAATTAACAAATGAGAAAAAATACTCACCATTGCGGTCTTCCGCGTTTTGATATTAGGGATACGATGACAGCATTGCGATGGCAGGCGAGTCTTTTTTCTCCTGATGGACCAGATCTCACCAACTTGAAGAAACCTGTAAATTAAAGAAAAAATTTTTTTTATTAACCTGCATAACTCATTGAGTTCTAATATTATTTTGAGACTTTTTTTCTATTGCAGACTTTTGTTAAATTCTTTTCTACCATCAGGAATTAAGTTCCAATTTCCAAGTACACAATATAGAATTTAATATATGAAAAGTAAATATTTGCGAGTAAATTTTGGTGAGCGTAAGGTGGAGAAAAAAATAATGATTATGTGTCCCATAAGGCATGCATAACCCATTCACGTATAGGGACTATATGCATACTTTATATGATCGACGGGGAGTCTGTACTTGCTCTGGTGCATTGGTACTAAATAATCTTTGACATTCATGGCAGGCGCACTACTTTTCTATAATATCTGCGTATATATTTATTTATTGACCATATATAGATTCTTGCCTCCCCAAAAAAAAGGAAAAATGCCATATCCTAAATATAAGGAATATTAATAGTTCTTTGACACATCTTCTTTGTGTAATATTTTCAATACAAAAGAAGATGAAAAATACCCCGGTAACCATATGCGTAAATGTGAATAAAGGTTTTGCCGCAAAATTCATAATCGTCCATATATAGATGGGGTTAATTTATGAGCCATAAAAAATTCTATTTCACTTATTTTTATTGATATTATGAAACTTACGCCAGAGAGATGTAGAATTATATTTTTATCGACAGTTGTTTCATTAAACAAATTTTATTCATAAGGAAAACAATAAAAATTTAAATGATTAAAATGATTAAAATGATTTAAATTTTTATTAAAGTAATTAATTTTTTTTTAAACTAAAAAGAACATTTGTTTGAAATTTCCACATCTATCGATTTTTCATATTTTTGCAAGAGAGAAGCGCCCTCCCACATCGAGTGCCCACATGGTGGGAGGCCGCTTCTCCTAGTAAATAAATATTCAATATTCCTTCCTGCAAAACGTCTTTCTCTAAAGTCGAAACAATTTTTGACAAACAAGTTTTGTAATTTGATTTGTCAAGGGGGATAAATATAAATTTCGCTCGGTTTCTCGCCTCTCGCAACGATTTTTTACACGGCTCCCATTAATTCTCAGAGGGGTAACAGGGGATAAAAAATAAATGTCATAATTTGTAAGGTCAGAGGGCGTGCAGGGAAGATCGCCCCTTATCATAAAATCTACTTTTCTCTACATGAATATATATACATGTGTAAAAAATAAAAATACAACCTGATAAGAGAAAAAAAGGAAAAATACTTCCGCCAAAAAAGATGATTAATTACATTTTGTCAAAATTGAAAGAAATTTATTTTCATTTGTTTTAACGCTATCAATTTATTTTATTTTCAAACATTAGTCCTCGGGAGGCCTAGGAAAAAGGAAACCCCGTGGCGATGCTTTTTACGATTGCGACGAGTCTCCTGGAGGCGTGCCGACGTGCAGAACTTACAAGCAACCCCCGAATCCCACCCCAACCCCCGTGTGGGGTGGGTTCGTCGAAACTCGAAGGGTGAGTTCTGAAGACGCCTACGGAAATGAGTAAACTTCTCTTGCGCAGTCGCAACGAGCAAAGAAATTCTCCTTTTTCGTTGGCGTCTTTACTCTCTCTCTCTCTCTCTCTCCCTATATCATACTATTTTATTTTTCTTTTTCACTTGCCTCGAAGACAAGCCGCGACAAAGAAAAACTTCAAGGGTTCCACGAATTTTTTCTCTCTTTTTCTTTCATATCTTTACTCTTACGTTCTTTGCTCTTTACTCGACTTACAGAACTTTTTCACGGTACTGTGAATATATTTTAAACTTTATTTTTCCAACTTGAAAAGAATTTTTTTTTTACAAGAATCAAATTTATGAAAAATAAATTTCTTTCATACATGGTATAAAGATTCTTAATTAAATACATATTTTATGAGAAATAAAAGTTTTTTTACAATTTGGCTTTTCTTTGTTCAAATTGTTAATTAGAAAATAGAAGAAAAAAATTTTAACTACTACTCAAAATAAGTTACTATTTAACTGGATTTTATTTGTAATTTAAAATTTCCTTATTATGTAATTTCTACTTTCGAATAAGTCTCAAATAATTTTTTGAAAAAAACCCCCCTTTAATCTCAAATCAATCTTCTTTTAAAGAAGTGTTTATAATATTCTTTTTCATATTTTTAGTTTCTCATCTTCGTTTTCTTCGTTTAGAGTTTTGCCCTCGTAAAAGAAAACATCAAGGAAAATATAGGTACATTACCACTGTATTATCCGCAAACACGTTTCAGTTTATATCCATGTGGGTGAGACTTGACACTGGATTACACGAGAATGTATATATATATTCCTCTATATTATACATATATACATGCAGCCAAGAAATAATAATCAAGTACCCTTTCACCACGCCTACCAACCCCCTCAAGAGATAAACGATTTCAAGTTTCCCGTTTCCATAAACATTTTTCCACAATTTCTATTTCATAAATTTTTTACTATAATGTATAAAAACTACCAACTTTTTCACTATACAATACCCAACCAGCGTCTATCTAAACTTGACAAACTAACCAATAAAGAGAAAATTAAAAATACGATTTTAATTTTTAAATATTAAAAAAATTTAAAGAAAGAATCTCACAAACAATCGAAACAAAAGTTAGTCCAAATAAATTAAAGAAATTCGCCTTAATAGAGTATTTAGTTATTTTTTGGTTGATGCGAGCGACCATTTAAAGGAATTGAGGGAACTTTATAAAAAGTGGAATTTAGGTTTAAAAAGACAGAACACTGGTTGTGACATAAGTAGTGCAGATTAAGTACTTAAGTATTTAGTATATGCTCCATCAGTTGGACCGGAACGGTTCTTAAGTAATTGCGCACATATATAAAGCAGAGCTGATAAAATGCGAATAAAAGAGGGGGGCCAAGGGATACATTTCGACCATTAATTCAACGACACGGGATTTTAAAGCCTTTGATGTAGATTAAACCGGTTTCAAAGGGTCTTTAGCACCTGATATGTATTTTTTTTTATACATATATATACAACTCGCACACGTGACGTGACTACCAACAAACTAACAACAATATTCATTTTTCGAAGAAATAAATTTCATAATTACATTTTTGCTTATTTTATCCGCAAAGAAAAATTTCCAAACTTGACGATTCGAATTTAAATAATGGACCAATATTACCCCAAGATTCAATTAAAGCAAGGATATTTATACTCTGTCTTTTCCATCTCATGTATGAGAGAAGAATCCTTCTGCCATCTGTCGGACAGTTATAGAATATTTGGCGCGAAATTCAAATTCAATAAAAGAAGAAAGTCATAAATAAATAATTCTTAAATATTGATCCAATATTAAATATTGGTAGCAATTGCTACAGATTTCTGTAACTGCCAGTGTAAAAAAAGTTACGTAACGACTCTAAAATTCCCAAAGAATTCGAGAAAAGAGAAACGCATTGAATTGAAATGTGAATCAGAAAAATGGCATTTTTCAAGGCAGTGATTTTAATTTTCTGCTAATGTGCCATGAAGAGCATGGAAATTTTCCACCTGATCTCAAAAACAGTCGACTGTAGACGACAGATGGCATAGCATTTTGCATATATACGCGCGGATCCCCATAAAAATCTGTCGCTCATATGGTACCTTTTCATATCAAACAAGGCGAATTTCACTGAATTATTTACAAAAAAATTTTTTTTACTATTAGTAAAATTTAACTAATCCAAAAGCAAATTCAAATTAGTTAAAATTTTTACTAATTCTGATTTAGAGAATATTATAGACACTGTAAACCTAAAAGTATCAAATTGATTCAAATTTTTGGATCAATTTGATACTTTTGGTATTAATTTGATACTTTTAAGTTTACAGTGGAAAGAATATATACAAATAATTATAACTAAATTTCCCAATATACGAATATAGAATAAATAATATGTAAATATAAAGAAAATTTTTTGTTTTTAATTTTATACCATATACCGTAACATTTGTGAGTCAAACAGGGAATACTTTTTACATGAGGAAATTTCAATTTTCTTCTCTCAGTGACCCATAACATTGCGGTTGGATCTCCCCCTTCATTTTTAATCCGAGGTTCGCATTCCTTTTGAAAATGAAAGAAACAGAAAGTATAAAATTGCTAAAGAAAGTTGCTGAAGGGTAAAAACGTTTTGCTTATACGTATATATCAAGATTGGGGGTTGCGAACATGTAGACAAGAATAGAAGCGAGGTGGAATTATAAAATGGCGTCTCTATCCCTCTCTCTCTCTCTCTCTCTCTCTCTCTCTCTCTCTCTCTCTCTCTAAAATCCTCCTCTGTATATATCCATTCTTAATTTTGTTCACTACCTCTTTCTTTACTATCCCCATCCATTCGATCCATTTCATTCTCTTGGCAAAAGAAAAAGTCGACTTTAGTTTAAGGGATCTTGAAGAATTCTCATCCCACGCATCAAGCAAAAAAATTCTCGCATTACAAACGATCAACGACTTTGTCCATTTTTATTATTTATTTACTTCTGTTTTTCAATATTGAAATATGAATTTTTTAATAATTTAAAGTAAACAAATACAAAATCATATGTAGTTTTCTTTAAAAAGTGTATATGTAAAATGTGGTTTTTAGGAGAGATTTCAAAGCGTTGAAATCTTGTACTTTAATACCAAGTACTTGAGTACTGGAGGACCACGATCGGAAGTGTCATTGGTTCTGAAGTAAAACAGTGGTGTAACGAGTAGATGGCGATGCACCAACTATTTTACAGTCTCGAGCTCCTTTCGTTGCAAGCAGACTCTCGTAAACCCAATGTTTTATTGCACTATTACCGATCCCGTCAGAGTCTCAATGTGTAAGTGTAAAATACGAAAAAAAAGAGAACGTCAAACTTTATTCTCTATTTTACAGGATGTTGAAATATTATTTTTCTAACTTCAACAGTCATCAAGTCCACAATTTTTCAGTCTTCAGATATAATAATTCTTTTCAAAAACGTAAATGTCGCTATTTAATTTATTTTTTAAATTTTAACCCTCAATTTTTTTTAATACACTAAAAAATATGTGTCTTTAAATGTTGACTTTATTTAAAATCAAGAAACTGATTTTAAGAACTAAAGTTTTTATTTCCTCTTTTTCTTTCTCTGTTTCTCTGTCAAAAGCACAGAACAGTAAAGCCAGTGCAGAAATATCCCCACTTTATCCTACTTAAAATGGGTCTTTGGTGGGGGCCTGACCAGTTTTCCTAATTTGACAAAAAAAAATCTAGAGTCTTCACTAGATTTGAAATACAGCTCCTGTCCAATGTTTTGTTTTAGGGATTTGATCAGAATTCCTGTCCAACACTTTAAATAGGGTGTTCGCAAGATATTAAATAGGGCTCTGACCAGGGCCTCGCTAGTTTTTGCTAGAATTTAATGTCAAATACACCGAATAACCAGAAATTTTTTTCAGTGCACAGAATAGGATAATAGAAAGAAAAACTAACAAAACCCTGACCAGTTTTCCCTAAGTAGGGCATTGGTCGGGAACAGCGTTACACCATTGTCGGGCACAGACCAGTTTTCCCAAAGTAGGGCATTGGTCGGGAACAGCGTAACATATGGGAAAAACTAATCACTATCCAGTCAGATTCACATTTCAATTTCTGAATATAGAAAAGAAAGTGACACGTATAATTATATAATGAAAGCAAAAATAAAGAACTGAAATAAATAATCCCAGATAATCTATGAAAATGACAGATAAAGTCTTGGATCTTTTATTCTCTTGTTTTGTTCAAAGGCTGCCATAAAATATTAACGGGTTTGGATCTTCGCGTTGGCGTTTTCAAAGGATGGTATTTCGTCACCCCTGGCGCCCACTTTTGCGTCGAAGTCAAGGGTGCAGAAGCGTCAAAACGGATATTTCGGTATTCTTTTGTCTCTCTCTCTCTCTCTCTCTCTTTTTCTCTCTCTTCGCATTGAAACCACCCCCCTTTATGGAGGGTTGAAACTCTCGCCCTTTCAACCCCCTGATAACGCACACGCCATACTGTGAGGGCGGAAATGCCCTCCACCAATCGGCACCCTCGCGGGGGTGGATTTTCCAGCCAATGGTGAATCATTTTACCCCACTCGCACCCTTCATTTATCCCAGGAGTCACGTGCGCACGATCACCCCTCCAAAAATCTATCAGTCGCACGCGTGCTATTACGCTGTCAACTTTATAAACACACACTCTTCATTTCTTTTTTCTCTTTTATTTCTATTTACAATCAACATTTTCATATTACGACAATATGAAAGAAAATTTCACAATTTTATCAAATGAAAAAATCGCTTCTATTTATTTACTAATCTGATATAACGTGAAACATTCTTTTTTTTCATTTCTGCGATGGAAAAATAAACAATTTTCAAACGAGTGAAATTATCTTTTTTTGTGTTGATATTTTGGTATGGATTAGGAAACAAAGTGTTATTCATAATGAAATGTACTTGTGAGAAAATAGTCCCCTTGAACTTTTGGTCACTGTGATAAGATAATAAGTGACAATAAAGGAAAGATGTGTTAATTGGAGGATTAATGTGACTGGAGAAAACAATATATAAATATACATATATATAGTGTACCGAGTGAAATTGGTGTAGAAATTTGATTATTTTTTTTTCTTTTGTGTTTGTATAAAGAATTTAAAATGATTGGCTGTGAAGTTCTACCTCTACAGGGAATGTTTCGTAGTCGTGGTGATGTTTTAACACCACCTCAAAGCAGTCCGGAATCACATATTATTAGTAATAATATTCACGTTCCGCATCTTAAAATGCAACCCCTAGAACATCCGTCTCTCGAAGTCATTCTTCCGCCTAACATTCCCGATATTTTATATTGTAAGTTTCGAATATTAACCTTTGCTTAATAATAATGCAAAAATAATTCTTAATCCAAGAAAATTTTTTACACTCAAAGACAAAGTCTTATAGCACTTACAACATAAAACTATATGTTTTTTCTTAAATTAAAACTATTTTTTGACTTAAAATATCTGCAAGAGAATTTTAGATCTTAAAATCAGTTACTTAATTTTAAATTAAGACAATTTAAGGTCTTAAAATCAGTTAAATCTTAAATTAAGTCGAAATATTTGGACTAATAAACACGATTAATTTACCATTTTTCTGAAATTCAGATCTAGAAGAATCTTTCACACAGAGAAATGTTTTATTTGAATTAAATAAAAGTATATTTGTCTCAAAGCCTATACTAACTTTTTGTTTGAAATAAAACTTTTATTTAGCACAAATAAAATATATTGTGGCGTAAATAAAATATATTGTGGCGCAAATAAAATTTATTTGAAACAAATTCAAATTATTTCAGTCATCTCTTAAAACAAGATTTTCTTTCACAAAACTTTAAATTAGAAAATAAAAATAATTTAATGAAATATTTTTTCTTTTTAATTTTTGTCAAAAAATGCTCGCATTTTTTTAACAGAAATTTCTTCTATTTTTTATGTTGCAGCAACGATACCAAAATGTGGTGGTTGTCAGAAGGTAATTTTGGATAGGTTTATCCTGAGAGTTTTAGAACGATGTTGGCATGCGAGATGCCTCACGTGTCGAGATTGTGGAAGCAGACTTTCGGAAAAATGTTATGCCCGAAATGGTCACGTATTTTGCAAGGAAGACTTTTTCAAGTAAGTATCAATTTCTACGTAACTGACGTTTTCAAAAGTTGCTGATGAAAATAAATTCTTTTTTTTTCTTCCAACAAATATTAAAACGTTGAGAATAAGAAAAATACAAAATTTTTGACAAATTGGAATTAATTAAAAAAAAAAAGAAAAGAAAAGAAAAATGTTGGGATTAATTTTCATTTTACTTTAGCCACTTTGAAAAACATCAGTTACGTCTTAAAATTTTCTCGTTATTTTTTTCAATTCGCGAATCGATTTTTTTATTTCTTTCCTTCATTATATTCAAGAACCTTGTCTTTTGGAATAATAATAATAATTTGATAAGAATTATTTTCGAATAACTTAATATTTTTACTTATTATATACCGAAAAAAATAAACAAAATTGCATTAATGTGGAAATATTATAATTCTGTGAAACTAATGGAAAAATTGAATTCTAAAGAAAATAACGGGGGAGGGTTGGGGTGTTTGGAGAAAAAAAATGAAAAGAATCGAAATTGCCTTTAAATCAGAAATTATGTGTGAATGTAATGTGAAGATGTTGCGTGCTGTTGGTGTGGCAGGCGTTTCGGGACAAAATGCGCTGGATGTGGCTCGGGTGTGGCCCCTTCGCAGATGGTGCGCAAAGCCGTGGTTGCCAAAGAAGGCCAGGTGCCCCAAGAATTAGTCTATCACCTTCCCTGTTTCTCCTGTGCCATGTGCTCCAGGCAACTAGGTACTGGAGACGAATTTTACCTCATGGAGGACAGGAAACTTGTCTGCAAAGCTGATTACGAGCAAGCCAAGGCAAAAGGTTTGCAATAGTTTCAAATATATATTATTTAAAACCAAATTTTAGAAAACAAGAAAAAAAGTACCAAAGAAAATTAGGAAAATTAATATAGAGCAAAAGATGATATTTTTTTCACATGATTACAGAATTGGCTGACGGGGGAAGTATCGATGGTGATCAACCGAATAAAAGACCACGAACAACGATCACTGCAAAACAATTGGAAACCCTAAAGTTGGCGTACAACCAAAGTCCAAAACCAGCGAGACATGTTCGAGAACAACTTTCAACAGACACAGGACTCGACATGCGGGTCGTTCAAGTCTGGTTTCAAAATAGGTAAAATATATTTTCACAAAAGATCAATATTTTTCTATTTATCTCCAAAAAAAAATATATATAAAAATTATTTATATTATCCTGATATTAATTTTTTTTCATATAATATAGTTATATATTATATAACTTTTTTTCATGATAGGAATCGTTCAGGAGAAAAATTGTAAAATTCCTATCACGTTCTAAATTCAATTAAAAAATCAATACAAAATATTTTCTCGGCTTCTTTGCACAAACAATGATCCTTGATTCGAAAGCATTTCTAGGACTTTATTCCTCTTTGCAAATGAATCATGTAACGTACACCCAAAAAAATGTTTCATTTGAATCAAATATAATTTAATTCAATAAAATAAAAATACATTTATCTAACTTATTTATTTGTTTCAAATTAAAAATTTTTATTCAGTACAAATAAAATATTTTTTGGCGCAAATAAAATTTTTCTTTGAATGAAAAATTTATTTGAAACAAATAAATAGATTTAGTAAATTCTGAGATAAATATATATATTTTTTCTGGGTGTACACAATAGTTTCGTCTTTTTTTGTGATAAAATGTATCGTTTTTGTTTGTTTTTTTTTCAACTTCATTTGCGCAATTTTTATATTTTTCGCGCTTTTTTTCGTCAAATACTAGCGAGTTGCTTTTTTTCAAAATATGAGAGCATATATTACAGAGAATGAAATATCTATATCCTGTAAAACAAACAAGATGGCGGGAGGTATCCAATGAACAGGGTTCCTGTTATCACTAGGGGGAGAATCAATATTGTATATATATGTATATATATAAGCACCAACACATTTGATCCTCTACCAACAAAACTTCATATTTATTTCCAGTGGAAAATCATCCTCGTGGAAAAAATGAATTTTACATCCCCTTTCGTTTGTTTCGTCGCAAATTTACAAACGTTTTTTTATAATTTATTTTTATCACTCTAAGAAAAAAGGAAAACTATTTTTCCATATTTAGATTTTTTTGTTTCCGAAAGTCTGCTTCAAGAGAAAGAGTTATTGCAGACAAAAAAATCGCTTTTTTAGTGTTTTTTTACTATTTTAAAAAAATGTAAATAATACGAAACAATGCGAAATTGTTCTAAAAAATACAATTTTCAATTATTATTTATAGGAGGGCGAAAGAAAAACGATTGAAAAAAGACGCCGGAAGGACAAAATGGTCGCATTATTTCCGAGGGGCAGGAATAAAAGGAAACGGAATCGGAGGTCATTCTCCGAGACCCGATAAGCTCCTTGATAAGGATGAACTTAAAGTCGATCTTGATTCCTCCTACGGTCACCATGGTAACAATACTTCATTATATTTCATTTTTTCTATATATATATATTAAGATTTTACTATTTCAAAAGTCATTTTTCCTTTTTTCTCATCTTCACAAAGAAAATTTAATACTTAAAAAAAATGTATAAACTAAATATCCATTTTTCTTTTTTAGAGAAATTAATTTTCTCAAATCAAAAAATTTTCAATATTTTTTGGAAGACCCAAAAGGGGACTAATTTAAATTTATAAAGACCCAAAAGTGAAAAAAATAGTAACGCGAAAATTGTTTTCGATTTTTTTTTACGATGGAATCGAGAAAAGAAAAAATATTTTTATATATGCGAATTTTTTTGATTAGAAGCAATTGTGAGTTTTTTTCTTTTCTTTTTTGGTGAGAAATAATTTTTCTTCCTGGCTGGTAAATTCGATGGCACAATGGCGCATTCGTTCACTAAAGTCGGAACTGTATAGTGGAAGGAAGATCTCTTCAAATATTCAGGAGATGGCTCGGCTAACTGCCAGCACCGGCGTCCGAGATTTCAGGAAGATTGCGGACCGCTCGAATTTACCACTGCCATTATACTTTTCTGTCTCTCGATTGAAAGGCAACCAACGCGGTTGCATTAATTTTCACCCTCTAAAAATGGCCATCGCCTTCTCTAAAAGCTTATTAACGATATACCTTATCATAATTTTCATCAATCTTTTATTCACCCATCAAAAACTTTTAAGACTATTTTTCACTATACGCTATAAATTCTCCCTCCTTTTTAATTATTTCATTAATATCCAGGAAAAATTTCCTCGCAACTAAAAGCGAGCCTAAAAAAACTTTCGATATCAGAATCATTCAATTTGTTGAAATATTTCAATTATACCTTCCAGTGTAATGAGAATGTAAAAAAACAAAAATGACCAAAGAAATAAAAATTTCAAATTAATTTTACAATTTTAAATTAAAATTACTTACTCATAATGATGAGAAAATATTTCCTTTACAATTTGTCTTGCTTCGATATATTTGCTTCTTGTCTGACCAAAATCATCCGGAACTACTGAAAAAATCTTCTGATTTCATTGACCGACTACCTCTTCGATATATCCTGAAAAATTATATTTAGAAAAAAAAATTTAATAATTGTCAAAAACAAAAAATTTTTATTTCAAAGTAAACATAAATAAATTGATAAAATAAAATTTTATAATGCAGCTTCTATAAAAGTAAATATAGGAAAATATTACACCAAAATGTTTTAAAACACGTGGAAAAAGATACAAACAGAAAATTGCATATAAATGATAATTGAGTTATGCTAATGCCTATGTAAAGTTAATTAGATTACGAGATGATATTTTGACTCCTCCCTGTAAATATTATGAAAAAGGGGCACTATATATCTCATATTTAGGGGGGGGGGGGGGAGATGTTCTTATCTACCCTGTAAATCAGAGCAGATGATCCTCGGACGAGTCGAAAGTCACGCCATTCTTTTTACCGACCATTTGCGTGACTCTAGCCGTATGTTTATTTTATCATCCCTTGTACAATTACTATCTACTCTTTAATTAGATTAATTTACTAATTTAACGACCCTGGTAAATAAAAACAATGTTTTTTTTTATTCAAAAAAAATTATTTCACTTTTCTTGTTTAAATTTTTTTTTAAATTGATAAAGTTAAACTCAAACTACAAGAAATAATTCTAACCTAACTTTTTTCCAAATTTCTTCAAAATATTTAAACATATATTAATAAATATATGTTATTTATTTATTATTCATAATATTCTTTTAAAAAAAGGAATATTTTTTTATTTTTAAAAAAATTAAATATACGATTATTGTCCTCAGAAACAATAGACTCAACAAAATAAAATTTGTCGAAAACTGAAAACAGTATTGTCGACAAAAAATATTCGAAATCAAAACACAATTTTCTCAAAGTTTCACAAGGAAAATAAAATTATAAATTAATTTACTTTAATATAAATATCACATTAGAACTTGAAAGTACCTGAATTTATGATTAAAAAAATATTAAAACTTTTCTTAACAAAATTTCAAAAAGGGATGACGCACTGCTGACAATCAGCTGTGCACAGTGGAAAAATTTTTAAAAACGGGAAAAATCTCCTAAAAGCAGGAAAATTTTCATTACACCGTCTTCCAAATGACAAATTTAGACATATGTAAAGATTATTTCGAAATAATTAATCTTTATTTTCGATAAATGTTACGAAAGTTTATTCTAACCTAACTTTTTTCCAAATTTTTGTAAAGTAAAATTTACCTTTTAAAAACGACGTATTCTTCCGAAATAAATGGAAATATTGTACCGGAACAACATTAATAATTCTTTTGAAACAACTTTGACGTATTTAATTGACTTATTCAATCTGATTCAATGTTTTTTCCATTATTGATTACACAAACGACGCCACAATTCACGAAATCTATGCCGAGACTAACGCCGACTAGCGGCAAGTTGTGGAATCTCAAGAAAATCAATAATCAATACAGTGAAAAATTTTTACTATTAAAATAGAAATTTTTGTCTAATTTTCAAGAAATTTATTATTTTTAACACAAAAAATGATTAATATACGATTTAGTTAGCTAAAAACGATTCACTTTCGTAACATTTAGAGGAAATTATATCCTAACCCAACTTTTTGTAAACCTGCAATAAAGTGCAATCTCACATTAAAAATAACTTACTCTTTCAAAAAAATACGAAATATTAGCCCGGAATATGATAATTATTTTATTCCAACAGTTTGAGTATGATAAATGCACTTATTTAATTACTTTTACAAACTTTTTCTGGAGAAACAACAAATGACGCTACTTAGGTATTCGGAGGGAAAGAATGTGACGGTGGCGCCACTAACTCGATAAGTCGAAACCGTTCGATAATTCGATAAGCTGAAAGGTGGCAAATTTAAATATAGATTAAAAATTTTTATTCGATTCTTCAACATTAAATCATTGTTGTCTTCAAAATAATGAAGACTTAAAAATATGATTTAATTGTAGCTTTCAAATTTATCGAAAACCGAGGAAATTTTTAATAAAAGTTATGTTTTAAAATATTTATAGTCAAAATCAAATTTTCTCAAAGTTTCACAAGGGAAATAAAATTTTTAATTAATTGATTTTATAAATATCACAACATACACACTTATAGGTGCAAAAGGGGAGATTGCAAAAAAAGACGCGCTGTTGACTAAAAATCAACTGTACATAGTGGCAAAATATTACAAAAACAAAAAATATTTCTTAAAAACAAAAAACTTTCATTAAATCGTCTTCCTAATGACATATTTAGACACACGTAAAGATTATTTCGAAATAATTAATATTCATGTTCGATAAATGTTACGAAAGTTTATTCTAACCTAACTTTTTTTCCAAATTTTTGTAAAGTAAAATTTACCTTTTAAAAGCGACGTATTCTTCCGAAATAAATGGAAATATTGTACCGGAACAACATTAATAATTTTTTGAAACAACTTTGACGTATTTAATTGACTTATTCAATCTGATTCAAGGTTTTTTTCCATTATTGATTACACAAACGACGCCACAGTTTGCGAAATCTCTGCCGGAAGTAGCGGTGAGTAGCGGCAACTAGTGGCAAGTCGGAGAAACTCAAGAAAATCAATAATCAATATACCGAAAAATTTTACTATTAAAATAAAAACCTTTTGTCAAATCTTCAAGAAATTCTTGATTTTTAACACAAAAAAATGATTAATATAGGATTCAGTTAGTTAAATATGATTTACTTTCGTAACATTTGGAGAAAATAATATTCTAACCTAACTTTCTGCAAACCTGCAATAAAGTGCAATCTGACAATAAAAATAACTTACTCTTCCAAAAAAATAAGTAATATTGGCCCGGAATACGTTAATTATTGCGTTTCAATAGTTTGAGCATAATAAATGCACTTATTTTATCAATTTTAATAAGATTTTATAGAGAAACGATGCGCCGCTTGGGAATCCGAGGGAAAAAGAGCGTGAAGGTGGCGCTGCTAAATCGATATAAAGTCGGAACCAATCGATATTTCGATAACAAAAACGCGGCAATATTTAAATATTGATTTGAAATTTTTATTCGATTCTTCAAAATTAAATCACTTTTTACCGAGAAAGGGGCATTTTCCAGTCAAATAAAAATGAGAATTATAATGAAAATCTGTAAAATAAGTTTGATTAATACAAGAAACATGTAAACAATGTAAACAAATTTCAAAAAATAGAAATAATAATAGTAATAATATAAAATATATTAATAATATTAATAATAATAATAATAATAATAATAATAATAATAATAATAGCAATAGTAAATAAGTTGTGATAAAAGTTAATTATAATAATAATAATAATAGCAATAGTAAATAAGTTGTGATAAAAGTTAATTAAATAAAATTTGATAAATTGTTTAAAATATTATTATTACAATTATTAATATTATTATTTATTTACTGTAAAACGAAAAAACATTTATCTGTAAAGTGGAGTAAATTTCTAATTGCAAATAATTATTTTTATTATAGACTTGAGCAATGATAGTTATGGAACTGTGGTGAATATGGGATTGGATGGAGATGGTGCGAGTCCTGGAGGAGGAGGAAGCGGTGGTAATAGTGGACCACCACGTGGTTACCTGGGTGCCACAACGCCCCCTTATCATCTTTCAACGTCCAGATCGCCGTCCTTGCCACCCCAATTTCAATATCCCCATGATGCTGGGCTTTCTGTTTACACAACCCTCGGTAAATCTTCATTTTTCAATCACTCTCAATATTCGAAAACTTTTCCAAGTTCAAAAACACTTCACTAAAGTTAATTTTTAATTATTAAATTTTTTTAAATATTAAATATATTATTTTAGTTATAATTAATTACTTAATTATATTTAAGTATAAAAGGAAGGCAAAAAATTAAAAGAAATAATTGAAAAATTGGAGTTTCAGTGTAACTTTGATTTTTAGGAATTAATTAATTTAAAAAAGAAGAGGATTTATTTATAATAAAAATTATTTTACAGGAGGACCAGGTGGAATGATACCGGGTCCAGCTTCGGACTTGAGCAATGAATCAAGTGGGGGTGGAGGAGGCGGAGGAGGTGGAGGTCCCGGCTATCCCGATTTTCCACCTTCGCCTGACTCTTGGCTCAGTGAACCACCATCTCATCCTCATCATCACCATACTCATTACACCACATAACCCTCCAAAACTCAATCCACGAATACCGTATAGAATAACGCTTTTCTCTTCACGATAAAAACGACTTATAATTATAATAATTATAAAATTCTCGAATTTCCAATTCAGAAATTCAAGACTAACAAAAAAATATATTTTTTATTTTTAGTAATATTTTTTTAATATTAGCGCTGTTGGATATTATTAATGTAAAATTGTCTCTAAAGAGGATTTATTATTTTTTCCCGATTTGTTTTTGCCTTTTTTTTTTTTTTTTTTGTTATATCAGATAGTGAATATAAATAATATATATTTTTCTTTTAGTAAAAGAAACGTGATTACCCCACCCTCCCTTCCGAAAGATGAGATCTTCGCGGGGATTTTGTATAAACGTCTTTAAATATTTTTTTGGCGTTATTCTAAGCTGTATTTGACGCCGTCCCTTCCGTTTACTCCGAATGCAAATATGCGTTGAAGAGAAAAAAAATGCCACCGGATTCAAACGGCTCCGATTGTCTTAAACTAATTAATAATCACGCGCCACTCATTACCGTAGATACACATAATTTTACGAGTAATATAGATATATTTATGTACAAGTTCCTCGTTTCCGGTAAACTTGAAAAAAAAAATCGACGTCAACTCTTAGACTTGTAGTTTCGTTCTCGAGCCTCAGTCTAAATCAAGAGAATGCATTATTTTTAGAAAATTTTCAACAGATAATTTTATTTCTTTCCTTTATTTTCCAATTAAATTTTCCAAATTAATTTTGAAAGATTTTGATAAATAATATATTAAATAATTCTGAAATTCGAATTATAATAATGAAATGAAAGTTTGTAAAAAAGAAATTACAATTCGAAAGTGAGAGTAAATTATTATCTAAATTCGAAACAATTAATTCAGTGAATGTAATTGATTTTCAATCTTGATTCAACTGAGGCTCAATGTCATCATTGTCTACCGCGCTTATTTTGACAGGTAGGAATTGAATTGTCATATTGTAAATAATTCAAATTAGATTCTATCATTCTACACGTGGCTGTTAAAGATCACAGCATACTTCGTTCATTATCACGCAATTTTCAATCTCTGAGCTATTTGAAAATAATCAAACGAATTTGAAAAAAATCGAATTAGAAAAAAAAATTGAAAACTGAAGCGCTTTGATAATCTGTCTTCTTCCGCAAATTTTCAGAAACATTCGTTTCAAAGTGCATAAAAATTTGTCAAATAGTCAAAAACGTTTGTTTAAAAATGTATAACACTCCATCTGTTAATTACTATTAATTACTAAGAGCTATTGTTTACTATAACAATGAATCAACGTATTTCGACTGCGATTAAAATATAATTTTTTCTTTACTTTTCATCATAATTTGAAAGAATTATTATTGTCAAACAATTTTATTTTTAACTGATTTTTCATTTGAAAATAGATTTTAATCGCAATTCGTGAATTTTAATTTACGCACAATTTTTTCTTTTAAATTCGCAAAATTTTCTTTCCCTACTTTTTTCTATGTATATCAATTCGTAAGTTTTCATTTGATGAACAATTTTTTATTTGCAATTTTCATTCGTCAATAATTTTCTATTGTAACTCGTGGATAATTTGTAAAAAAAATAGACTATTCTCCTTTGTAAAAAAAAATGTTCGACTCTTTCAAAATTCAATTATTAGCTAGTTAAGAATAAAGAGCGTACTGCAATTGATGAATATTATTTAAAACAATTTCTTCGAAAACGAGGAATAATAAAGCGATAGATCGAACGAGAATGTTAAGGTTGTATAATATTATAAATTGTAAGTGGAACAAAGTCACACGTGACAAAAATCAGTTATTACGGATCTTTATGTTATTATCTAGTCATCAAGTGATAATAAAGATTTATCATAATCAGAGTTTTCCGCTCATTTAATCCCTGACCCTAAAAAATAAACTATCGATGCCTTTTTTATTTAAAAAAAAAAAACCTTAAAAGTTAAAACTTATTTTTAATTAATTTACTAACACTAATGACATTGGATGATAAAAAATGAAAATAAAGAAACAAAATGAATTAGTAAAAATGAAAATGAAAAACTAAAAACGAAAATTGAAATTGAATAATAAAAAATAATGAAAAAAAAATTTAATTTAAATGGAAATACATTTTCTTCAAGAAAAGTTTGTATTTTCAAATGGCAATCGATGAGGTTTTTATTTTGTGGACTATTTACAGATGCATTTCGTTGATATATAGTAATTATATACAGAAAAGGTATGCGAATCTGTCAAATCGAAAAATACGATTTCGATCGTTGTTCTTAAAATATTTAAAAACTAAAACTAAACTATTAATTGTCGTAAAACTTGGTAAAAAAAGGTTTAAATCTACGCTCGTAAATTTACTCTGTACCGTTGATTATGTACAAATACCGTAGATTACAAAGTTTACCTCACTAGTTTCGAGATCATAAACGAAAAAAATCTCTAATTTGCATTAAAAACACTTTTGTTGACGATTTATAGTAAAAAATACTTTCTTATTGCGTGTAAAGACGATTACAATATATAATAAATATTGTACACGTAGCAATTGACGTCTACAATAATAAATATTGTATACGTTGCAATTGTTTTTATATTTGTTTAAAATTGAAAAATAAAAATCTAAATGAAATTAGAATTCAAAAACGAGATATCAGTAAAAAATATAAAATAAAAATAAAAAAAAACCACATACCTTCTAAGGAAATTTTGAGCTTTTTGTTTCTTAGTTTTCGAAAGGTTCTTCATAATTTTTTGTTTTCTTTAGAATATTTTTAGTCATCATTAATTGTTTCGTTATTGCTTTCTCGACGTTCTTCTTACTTTTATTCGAAGCTGAGAGACGCTCGAAAGTATCTTCTAAAACTTTTCGAGTTTTCATCAATCTTCTTTTCAAGGCCTCATTTTCCTGCTTCAACGTTTCCATTTCGTCCAGACCTGAATAAAAACAATGATAAATTAGTGTATTTGCTTTTTTTTCAAAAATATTACCAAATGGAAAGAAATTTTTGTTTTTCAAATATTTAGAGTTTAGAATTAAGCAGATTTTTAATATTTTAATTTAAATTTTACGATTTTATTTTATTTATATTTAGCTTTCCAATTGGCACAAATTTTCTGTGGTATGTTATTCTTCGCAAAGCTTGTTCACGAATAAGAGAATATTAATTACAACGTTCCAAACGAAAGTTCCTTAAAAAATAATGATGATGATGGTGATTGAATATTTTTTTTAATTTGTTAATAAATGTCAATTATAAGTTTTGATTCATTAACTGATTCACATGCGTTAGGAACGATGAATTATTATTTTCAATATATGAAGTTTCATGAAATAAGATGTTTACAAATATTAATAATTAATAATAAATCGAATAAATTTGAATAACAAAAAAAGTAAAAAAATTTCAATCTTTACGAATTACATAAAAAAATTAATTAAATATAAAATATTAATAAACATCTTGTAATGATTTTTGTATTTTTAAAATTATTCGCACTGTTAACATCGAATGCGTGCGATTATATTATATACATAAGAAATTTAATGAGTGCGTGCCAAAAGCTTTTAATCGAATTTAATTATTTGTAATACATACTATAGTTATGCCCACCTATAAAAAACGAATTAAATAAAAATTATTAATCAACGAATCTGAATTTACAATTTAGAAATTTAGAAAAAATTTTACTTTACTTTGAATAAATTCTAAATATTTGATGAAAAATAAATGACAAAAAATAAAATTTTAAGAAACAATATTCAAATTAAAAAAAATAAGAGAATTGAAATAAAAGAAAGAAAATATGAAATAAATTGTTTTAAAATGAAATTTAAAAAATAATTAAAACTAATTCCGATTGACAAAATTGAAATAAATAATAAATAAAAAATAATACGAAATTTAGGAAAAATGAAACAAAGAAAGAAAATCAATCTTAAAGGGATTTTTAAAACTATGTACCTTCTATTTCTAGCGGGCTCTCATTTCTTATGTCTCGTAGCCTCTGATTGTTGTTGCAGTTTTCATCGTCGCTAAGAAGATTGGTCATGGACTCTGTAATTTTTAGTGTATCTTTCAACGGCCTCATGGTCGTCATTGCCGCATCACTCTCAATTCCAAGATCTGGCGAGCAACTCGATTTACTGCGGCCAATCGACGTCGGATAACTTAATGGTAACCAATACTGAGAGCCCTGAAAAATTTCAATTTAATTAGAAACAAAATACAGAAACTTAAATACAAAAATAATTAAACATTTTTTTCAAAATTGAATTTCTTTTCTTTATATTATTGTATTTTAAAATAATTTCTATTTGACTTAAATAATAGTTTCTGGAAAATTATTTTTAAACTTGAAAATGAAACGTATAAAAATGAAAAACATAATGAATAAATAATAAAATGGCATTGATTTTACGTTGTATGAATGATATTCCTGAATAATATCGTCACAGGTCTGCTTCAAAGCAGCTTCAGTAGGAACTGATGATACACCGCTGGAACTTGGCGCGGAATCACTTGTTTCACAAACAACAACATGTCGCCTAAGTTCTTTGTTAGCCGCTTCAAGTTCCTGCATTCTCGCTCTGTGTGATTCATTGATTTGATTCAAATCGGTTGTTTCCTTATTAAATTTATCCTGGAGATTACGAACAGTCGTCTCGTACCTGCTCTCAAATTTTCGCACCTCCTGCTCGAGTCGTAGTTTTTCATTTGTTAATTTTGTATTCTCGACGAGAATTTGACTGTGCAATAGTGTGAGATGATCCAATTCTTTTGTGAGATTCAAAATTGTCACTTTGGCCCCTTCATTCTCTTCCTCCAGCCTCTTTATCTTCATTCTCAACTGAAATGAAACCAAAAAATATTTAAATTAAAAATGTTCACCAATGGAAAAATAAATTAAGGAAAAATTTATTCAATACCGTATCATTTTCTCTATTGAGAGTTACAATCATGTCTGACGATTTTCTTTCCGAGTTTTCCTTGTTTTGTAATAATTCAGCTTTCTGTTTTTTTAACTCGATCGCCATATTTTCGATTTCGGTGAGTTTCTTCTCCAATTGCGATTTACGTAAACTGTTTTGTTTGTTTTCTCTCTTTAGAGTTTGACATTCGTTTATTCTTTTCTCGAGAGATACTTGCAAATTTTCACAGAATTTCTGTGATTTTTCCAGTTTTGTTATTAAAGGTGCTAATTTTTCATCGATCGACTAAGAAAATGAAAAAATTAATTACTAATCAATTTTCAATAATAAGTGGTGATTACTTTTATTAATTAAAAAATAGAGAATAATACTTACGCTATCAAACGAGATTTTAGCGATTAAATCGTTCCTCAAAGCACTGAGTTCAGTGAATAATAAATTATTCGTTTCTTTTAATTCCTGGATATGATGACCGGTATCCAAATCATTGAGATCGCTTTGATAAGTCTTGTGATATGGGACATAATCTAAAGAATCCTCCGAGTCGCTGAAGGTTTTTGTGTACTTTGAAAATTTTGGTCTTGACGATGCTCTCTGTTGTGTCTCTTGTAATCCAATTCTCGCCAAAGAAACGGCACGATCGGGTTCTGAAAATGCTTCCGAATCCGAGGGCGTGGAACCTTGATTTTTCAAAAGATTCAAAATATTTTCGGATTTACTTTTTCTCACGACACCATCAATTTTCTCCCTTTGAGCATCATATTTGCCGATTGTTCCCTTTGCTAAATTCTCTTCCAAAGTGTGAGCAAAATTATCCGAGAGAATTTTCGAACTAAGAAGAACGTCCAGAACAATTTTTTTATGTTCATCATCAATCGCTGCCGAATGATCGGTACTCTTTAACGTTTCTTTCATAAAATTCACGAGATCCTAAAATAGACAAGCATTTATTTAGTACATTTTAAATTTAATATCAATTTCCATAAATTAAGAATAATATTGAAAACGAAAAATTCGAAATTTATCCTAATTTTTAGGAAAGTAAATAAATAATAACATTAAAAAGTAAATAAATAAAAAATCACCTTGAGATGCATACGTAGAACTTCACAATATTTCTTAACTCGTTCAGTCTCAGAACCGGATCCATCAATTTCGGCTGCAATATCGGTCTTGGAAATTAATTTTAGCCACTTCAAATAGTCGACTTCCTTCTCCAATTCATTCTTTTGCGTCACAAGCTTTTGTATATATTCAGTCATAATTTTCACATCGATGGGTTCACTACCATTTACATAATTCAATTGTATCACATCGTCGGTGAATTTTACTATAATTCCAATATCACTGAGCTCCTTGATTAAACCACTCAATTGTGAGGTTGCATTTTCTAATGAGAAATCGAGACTCCTTCTTCGCGATTTATCCTGAATTTGAAAACTCGTCATATGATTATGTAGTTTGGCAATTTCTTTGTTCTTACTCCAAAGTTCAGTATTGACCAATTTCTGTAAATTTTGCGTCTTCACTTGTAATTCCTTTTCTAAATGATCAATTCTTTCATTTTTCTCACGTAATTCGGTACTTTTTAAAAGTAATTCCCGACGCAACTTTTCTTTGTCTTCGTTTGAATCTGAATTACAAAATTCAACACTCGCTTGCTGAAAGGCTTCTTTTAATTGACTGATTTCGAGCATTTTCTCATGTAATTCTTCTTTTATGCCAATTTTCTCGCATTCAAGGCATTCGATTTTTTGCTCTTTGGTTTGTAGCTGCTCTTGAAGTTCCTGCGAAATAAATTTTAACATTAGATATTGATTTCTAAATACATATATTTTTAAATGAATTACAATTTTTATAAACAATATGCAGAAACAAATTTTTGATCTATGGTAAAAAATTATTTTATGAACTTGAGAGTATTTTATTGAAAAGTAGTTTGTGAATATCAAACTTAATTATCATCTCACGTTCATAACGTTCCATAAAGCAGATTAAAAGGGATAATATTTTCAGATTGTAAATAAAAGAAAAAGTAATTTCCGTTTCGAAGAAGCGTGTCTGTATAACTCGAGTCAATGTTCTCTCTCGCGTAAACTTTACGTCAATCTATTTATAATCAACGAGATTTACACTCAAAGCATCGTGAAAAATTGCACAAGGCAACAAGTGCAACAAGTAAAATATAAAATATTTTTTAATTCTTTTAATTTATGAAATTAAAATTAATTAAATAAATTAGAAAAATTAAAATTGTGTTAAAATATTAATTTGTAGAGAAAAAAAAACGATTTACCTCGGACTCCACTTGAATTTGCTTTTCCAGTCGAATTTTCTCAGCCTTGATAGTTTCAATTTGGTCCCGAAGATCATTAATCTTGATTTCCATTTCATCAAAACGTTGCTGCAGACACAAACAAAACGTATTCCCCGTCAATGAAACTCATTGTATTTCAACGAAAAGATTTTTATTCAGAGCACGATTATTAAAAATACATGGTTAAATTTTTTACAAAAAAAAAAAAAAAAAGAAAAAATCTTTGCTTTTTAATCAAGAAATGAGAAAAAAAACTGGTATTATAAAAATATTGTGCTTTAATGGCAAAATAAGAATTTGATCAACAAAGTGTTAATTAATTATTAATTAATAAAGAGGGCTTGAAGACGGATGATTAGAATTGGGGATAATATTTTGTTTTCTTAGGCCAACATCTCGGAGCCACGAGCGTAACAATACGCGGTTCCTAAAAAGAATTTTCAGTATTTAACACTATCATGTTCCTTGATATTTAAAATAAATTTAGCTCTTAAAAACCAAATTTTTTTTTAAATCGTCAATTGCATCACTAATTTTAATTATCGTCATTTCTCTATTTTGTTACCATAGATAAAATCGTTAATTGAAAAAATTTAATTATTCTATAAAAAGAAAAAAATTGTAGTACAATTAAAAGAAAATTCTTTAAATTGAAAACTAACAATCGTTTAGAAATATTAATTTTTTATTTTCCCAAAACAATACAATCAAATATTAAATTAAAATGTTCGAAATTATATGACGAAATTAAGGATCATGTGTGTGTTAAAATAAACGAAAAAAATTTTTTTGATCGAAAAAACATTGTTTAATCATCAACAATCGCAAGAATAATTTTTAAAAACAATGAAAATTACAAAAAAATAAAAATAAATACACGAAGGCGCAAACTTTTCACACTCAAGTACCTACCTCCATTCGCAAGGGCGCACACCAGCAGGAGAACATATTTGCTCTTCTTTTCTTTATATCAAATAAATGTAAAAATATTAAAAATGAAAGCGCCCGAGAAGCTAGCACTCGTAAAAAAAATTCACCGCGATTAAAAAACTCAAATACATATTAAATTGGAATAATATGCAAGAGTGATCGCGTTTTATTTTTTCTTTGGTCAGGAAAACAGACAAGACATTTAAATGAAATTGTCAAATTTCCATTGCAAGAAGTAAAATTTTTTTCGGTTTTTTAACCGTCGTTTTTTTATTTATATCGTCAGAGAACCACACAGTGTTCGGTTACTGGTCGAAATGAATTTTCGAGGCGAGGCTAGAGACTGTAAGACGTCTTAAACTCTACTCTTCTATTATTAGAAAACGTTGTTTCGCGCCCCTATATCCCGGAATTTGTGCACCATTTCTCTTTACGCTAATATTGACAAATTTCGAAAAATGGAATCAATTGAATTTCAAAAATAAGAAAAAATCTATCTTTTGTCTTGCTTTCTCCACTGGAATTAAATTTAAGTTCAATTTGAATACAATTAATTGGTTTTAAATTAAAATTACTATAGTCTAAATTTAATTGAAATTTAGTTTTATTTAAAAGTATCTAAAGTGATCTGAACGAAAAACTAAAAAACAAAAAATGTCCGAAAATGAAAATTAGAATCGGAACTTCTAAAACCGAAACTAGACCCAAGGAATGCGAAGTTTTTCATTTAACAGAAAAAAAACTCTTCATGCAAAGCTTTTATCAAAAATTTGCAACGGTTAAAAAGGAAGCGCCTCTCACTCTAAGAACAACTTTCTAAATTTCTTATCTCTATTATCAGCAAATAAGCGTAATTTTTTAGATTAATTTCTCTTTGGTCTTTTTTTTATCGAGACAACGCCCTAAGCGATATCCAAAGAAAAACTCATGCAGTGATGATGATAAAGTAGAGAAGAAGTAGAAGTAAAATTCAGTCACTCTGAAATAAAGAAGGAAAAGCGAAATGTATTCTATGGTGGCAATTCACGCTTTTCTTCTACTTTTCTAACACTTAAAAATCCACCTTACTTTTTCGTGCACCTTATGCACGCCTTGAGAATAATAATTAAAATAATAAAGCAAAAGGAAAAATAAAATTAAAAAAAACATCTTTTAATAATTCTTTAAAATATTTCGCCTTTAAAAGAATATTCCATTTTTACAGTATTACGTCTTTCATTTCCGAAAATAATAAAAAAATAAATAAATAAATACGTCCTTCATTTCCTATTAATGTAAAAAATAATTATATTTTCCATTTCCTATTAATATTTTTTTTTTTTAATTGTATCTTCCTTCTCCGATCGTTGTTCAGTTTTCAAACAGATTCTTCAATTTTATATTTTTAAATATATTTTGTCGAAAACTTGACAAACGATGAACTTAGTAAAAAATTGTAGACAATACGTCAAAACTTCATATATTCACCTGATTACTGTGGTCTCTTTCGGGATTATCCGACATCTCATTGCTCAGATTTCTTCGGAATGATTCGGTTTTTCCATATTTGTCAGGACCACGTAGCCTCGTTAATTCCAATTCTAAATCCATGATTTTTCGATCCTTTTTAACTTGTTTGCTCTCCAATTGCTGTTGTCTCTCCATGAATCCTTGAATCATCTTTAACGCCTTCTCATGTTCGATTTCCAATTTTTTCAACTTCAAATCGGTCATCTCGGCTGATTGTTGTACATTACACAATTTTAAGATTAATTGCTTTTTTGCCGTGTCTTGCCTTTGAAGCTCCCTATCTCTCTCCTTCACTTCCTTAAAAACAACATTTAAATTATTTTTTATAATTATTGTATAATTAATTAAAAAATTGCCAAATAAACATTGTAACTTATTATGACTATTACTTGACAACAATAAAAGAAAATTAAATAATAAATATCAATAAAAATTAAATTATACTTTATATTTTCGACTTTTAGGCAAAATCGTTACAAGGTTAAAAAATTTAGAAGATTAAGAGAAGGAAAGTAAGATTAGAATGTAAAATAGAAAAAGAATACAAACTTTTGTTAAAATATCAATGTCACTATTTCCGAAACTCGAAGACTGAATTGGACTTTTCAATCTTGAACAACGATCTGAATTTGATTCCCATTCAAATGAACTGTTTGTACTTCTTGTTGGACTTTGAAGGCAAGAACTTCTGTTTTTCGGAGAAAACCTATCTTCGAATGAACTTATTACCGACGGACTAAGCGGAGGGGAACTTCGTTTCGTGTATCCATTTTCAAACTGTAAGAGAAAACATTCGGTGGTAAATTAATTATTAACGTGATAAATTTCTTTAAATATATATATATTTTTTTTTTTTGATAAATTATATCGATGTTTGAAATTTTGATTTACCTGTGATAGAAGCGCTCGATGTTTATTATTAAGATCAGTAAGAGCATCGTCCCTTGATTTGACAGAAAGTCTCAACTGATCAATTTGTTTTTTTCTCTTTTCGGAAACTAAACTTAATTCTTCGTGAGCTTTACATTTATCTTCTAAAATAGCGATCTTTTCTTTAATTAATCTTTCTTTCTCAACTAATTCACTTTTATACTGTTGCGTAACACTGTCTTTCATAAATGCCTGCTCTTCCAATTCTTTGATTTTTTCTCTCAAAACATCGATATCTTGATCCTTTTCTAACGTTAATTTATCCCTCAATTTTATTTCCGATTCTAAACGTCCCTTCAATTGATCTCTCTCGATTTCCAACTCCTGAGCCCAGTTCCTCTCTTCCTCTAAACTACTCGCCAATTGTTTAACCTGTCGAAAATTCGTAAAATTAGGTGTATTTATTTTAATTTATTATTATTTATTAATAATTGAAGAAGAACATTTTTTTTGGTATTTATTTTACCTCCGCTTCTAGGGACGAGACAAGTTCTTCCATTTGTTGCAGTTTTTCTGCGTTATCTATCGCCATTTCCGGAGATATTCCAAAAGATTCTTTATAATACATTGAGCCATCAGATAATCTTTCTCTATACTCTTTCAATTCTGAAAAAAATTTTTTTTTAATCTTTGTTGAACATTTTTTATAAAAATTTTATCAAACCTTACGAATCGTACAGACTTTCTCATACGACATATTGAAATCATAGTTACAAAAGAAAAATCTATAAAAAATTGTTTTTAACATAATTATGTATTGGACTATTATTTTAATTATTTATCGCCAATAAATTCACGTTCAGTAGCGAGAATCTTGAATAAAGAAAAATAATTTTTGTAAAATTAACAATAATTTATGCCACCTACGGAAAAAATTACCTTTTTCAAGTTCGCCTATTCTCCCTCTTTCTTGCTCCAGTGACATTTGATACTGAACTTGATTTCTGGAAGACGCTTCTTTTTGTTCCTCAATAACTGCAAAAGCTGTTGCCGCCTGACTGAGAAGTTCCTGTTTCTCAACCAATTCTTTTTTCAATGATTCGATTTCGACCTAAAATCACATTTTCTTACACATTATTCTATATTTAATTGATTACTATTTAATAATTTAATTAAATAATTTAATAATTTACATTTTCTAATTTCCTTTTTAAATTTATATTTGTAAAATTTTCCATACTAACTTTTAATTCGATATTCTTTTTTATGGCGTCCTCATCAGCAGATGTGATGCCCATTCTTTCCTCCAGGAAATAAATTCTGATCTTTAAATTAAAATTTTCCTTTTGTAAGGTACAAAGTTTGTCCTCATATTCTTTCATTGTTCGTCCTGGACCAGCGGTACCACTTCCTGAATTCCACGAGCCTTTCCCGGGCGATTTTACACTTGTCCCTATAAAAAAAGAAGAAAATTAACCCATAAAGCACAAAATTTTCTTTTTTTTTTTTTGAAATTCTCAACAAATTATAATTATAATTAATGAACATAAATTCATTTAATTCTTACAACTCATGATTGTGTGAATTATTGTGGAAATGTTAAATCATCTGGTTCTGTGAATATTCCTGTCACTTTTTACCATATTTCAATTCTTTCCAGAATTATTAACAATTAGCAATAAACGTAAAATAAGAGAAAGAATTTTTCGCAACTTTTTCAGCAACTTATACTTTGAGATTTATATTTTTTAATTTGGATTTTTTAATGTTTTTGTATTTAAAAAATTGAAAAAATACGTTAATTGACGTTGCGATGAACTTCCTTTGTTTTTAACATAATCTCGAAGTGACACTCGCAAAAAAAATGTTGGAGATTTTTTAAATTCTGGATTTGAAGAATTTTTTCATGTTGGGAATATGAAGATAATATAGACAAGAGAAGATAGTCAAAGGTCATTGGGTCAATTGATGTGACGGCATTTTTGAATTTTTTTTTTTTTTTTATCAGTTCACCTGTTTTTCTTCATTTAGAAGAGGCGACACGTGCCAACTTGGCAAAATGCATAAAATACAAGAGCTCTCATTAGACTTTAGAGTTCTTCGTAACACATCTGGCATATTTCCAAGGGCTTTAGAACTTTCTGCTCATTGTCGTGTTTCGTTTTTAACTAATCCTTCACCATTTCTCTTATCACCTTTTATGTCATAGACACCACAAAAGCTCTGTTTTGAATCAAGAAAACTATATTTTACAAAATAAAAAAGAAAACAAAGGGGGTTTCACTTTTAATCACGGGGGAGAACCTACCGAACATAATTTCGACTTTGATTGGCCTGTCCTCGTGATTTTCTGGAAAGGTCGTAGGATCAAATTTTGAGCTACCACATCCCATAACACAGTGATTGACAAACTTTTTTCAATTTTGACATCTTTCTCTAACTATTTGATTTTTGAAAAAAAAAAAATTCAACGATCTTGAAGAACTCACTACCGAGCAGATCAAACTGTTGCAGAATACAACTGCAGCCAGAGGTTACATCGCAATAAAGCTCGGTTAAAATTATGTCCTGATGCTATATGACGTTCCACACGCGCGTTCTAGATATACATACATACACATGAAGGTACTTAATGTTTTGATGATTGATCAACATATCAGAAACCTCGATTCGAAGAGACCAGAAGAAAAAAAATTCTGATTCAAAATTATCTCCTGATTTTTTAAATATTCAGGATGCAAAACAAACCCACGCTTCCTTATCCCCCAAAGAAGGAATAATAATTTGTTATTCAAATTTTTTTCTTGCAGAAATTAAATTCTGAAAACTAAACGAGTTTTGAATTTAAATATCGTTTTCTTTACACAAAATGAAATACTTGAAAATTGCCATTTTGTAGATCATTTGGAAGATTTCATTCAACAGTCGAAGATTATTTTAACAATAGAACGAGCAGTTCCCCTTTAAAATTTCTCACAGTTGGAAAGAGATTCCACTTTCCAGGAAGCTGTGAATGATTTCTTCGACTTAATCATAGTGTAAGATCAAAGTCAATAATGAAATGAGTCATAGTTTTTCAGTTGCAATACTTGCTACGTGCAGTCTACGAGGAGGCGCTGAATGTTCGAGTTCATCTGAGCTCCCTGTATTTATAGATGACACATTTAGGCCAGAACTGGTCGAACTGACTTTTATTTCAAGTTAGAAATTCCGTCCCTGGTTCCTTTTTTATACACAAATTGTCATTATTCCACCATATGACAAATGGCAAACACGTGAGATAAATTTTGTTGACAACGCAAAAGATAAGATTAAAAAAAAAAAAAAAATGATGACTCAAGATTGACAATAAGTTGCATTCATTACACTTTTTCGAAAATTCCCTCTAAAATAACAAATTCTTCTCTACTGGTGAAAATACATAACTATTATGAAATTACAACATGTCACAAAAAGATATCTTGGGGAGAAATTCTCGTTTCGCAAAGATTCATCAAATTTAATTATCAAGAAACATGAAATCTGCCAAGAAACTCGACAAAATCTAGAACACTAGGCCATTCTTGGAACAATTCTTAGTAAAACCAAATCGGAAATTGTCGCCAAACTTTCTGTCGTCTGTTTCTATTTACAGAAATAAATTAAATTTTCCAACGAGAGAGCTAAAAAATTCCAGTTCTTTGAAATGCATAAATAACTGACCAAAAAATTATTCCGTCAAATGAAAAAAAATTTCTCGCAAAATTTCGAATAGAGTTCATTATACTCGCAGAGATTTTTAATTCCTTTTCCTCAGGGACATATAAGAAAACGTAACCCCAAGAGGACTTGAAAGCTCTCTTCCAAGAAGAAGCATCACTTTGAATCTTTTATTCGAAGAGATTTCATTGCGCACTACTCTGGATTCTTTGGGTCTGGCGATTCGCTCCGTTCTCGATCAAGTATAGTCGCATTAAAAGAGGAAAAAAAAGAGAGAAATTCGGAAAACAAAAAAAGAAGAGAAAAGGTAAAAGGAAATTGCTTGGCTGATCTACATTTCACGAGTGGCGCCTCTGATTAGCCGAGATCCATTCATAGTTGGTCAGCGGATCATTCAAATTTTATTTATGTCACACTGAGAAACTTCAAACGAATTATGCTGATTTTTATCTCAATTCGAAATTGTAAATACAATTTTCTATTCAATTTTTCGATTAAATATTCAAATTCAGAAACACTCAATTCGAAAGTAGAAATACAATTTTCTATTCAATTTTTCGATTAAATTTTCAAATTCAGAAATATTTTAATCTTTATGTTATAAACAAATAAAAATTTCTCGACAAGTTATTGGAGACTAGAGAGCAGTTACGTAAATACGGAATATAATGGAAATTCTTATCTGAAGATTAATTGTGAAGATCGCGGAAGTACAGAATCATTGTAAACGTCTGACACGTCTGACATGGTAAATTCGGAAATTTACAACTTGTTGTGCTTTCTCAAAGCGTTTACGAGATTATTCTGATGCGGTTCATTGCCCTTCTGTTCGGTCATAATTGCAATTATTTCCAACGCAGCAACAATGACAATAGTCTATATAATAAATTCAAGAGAACACATGCGTTCTATTCGTCGATAAAATACAATCTATCTTAATTATTAAGATTCTAATTCTATTTTAATTGAAATTCTATTCTAATTTTTCATCCTTCTTTTGCGTCAAATGATAAATATTCTTCTTGATTTGACCGCAACTTAATTCTTAGTATCAGTTGAAATATTCTCTCTTGTGTTCCGGTCGTTACCTCTTCTTATGCTCCATCCATCACTTCCAAGATCGAGTAACTTACAGAATCTAATTCCAACTACATACGACATTCTCCACTCATTACCTATAAAACTAAACCAGCGATTAATGTCAATTACACCAAAAATATTTCCCTTCAAAATATTTTGTAAAATCGGAAAAATCGAAGATAATTTGACTCCAATTTCCTCCAAATTGTAATTTTGTCAAAAATTTTACATAGAATCGTCTAATAATAGGTAAAAAGGACTAGTTGAAAATTTTGCACATTCTCCTTTGGTGGTCGACAGTACTTAAAACAATTCTCAGAAACTTGTCGACAATTTTGTCGCAATTCATTTTAAAATATTTGACAAATATTTTTCTTTTTTTCCGAAGAGAATTTTTCAACTTCATCAGAATTTAATTTTCAGTAATTGAAACGTCTCGTCTCTTGTCTCTACAATTGAATTATTTCAATCTGCTGTTAATTGACAATTGCAACAAATTGAAATGAGAAAAAATTGCTGTCAATAAAAATTTGTTATCTTCATCATCATCATTCTTGAGTGAAATAATTCGATTTTAACTATGCCAATCGAAAATGTCAAAAATGACAATGTTTTTTTTTCCCAATATTTTCGATCATCATTTCCGTTAATTATGGCAAAACGATACGCTTCACTTGGAAGCCAATTTGTCTCGGAAATTAACAATAAAAAGTTGGGTGTGGTAGTGACGATCAAGAAAAGTAAAGAAATATAGTCTCATTGTCTATCATATCAAAAGCAGTGAGAAGAGACCTTCGAACAATGAACCAATTCATTTTGATGGACTGATCGATAAATGACGACAAACGAAAATATTTGATTTATATTATCGCCTAATTACGTCTTATAAAGTTATTATAAAAATTTACTGTATTATAAATTATTATATTATTATAATTAGAATAATTAGAATTAAGATTAAAAAATCAAAATTAATGTAAATAATAGTCAAAAATAAAAAATTATTCACCATTGACTAGAGGAAGTGTTTGATTCATAGTTATGTCCTGTAGCGGCATATTTGTACTGAAACAGAAAAAATGTTCAATTATTAAATTAATTAATAAATATTAAATATTATTTATTATTTTGTAATTTTATTATTTTTAATTCTACAGTTAAAAAAAATTAAAATTGCAGATTTATAATATTTTTGACCAAAAAAAAATATATATATACTTTTTTTTGTAAAGCACATATCAAACTTGATTTTTAAAGAATCGGAAAAGGTAAATAAGACGATTGCAAGGGAAGAGTTTATCTCCCTTTGAACTAAAAATAAATAAAAACTATATCGGTTCTTAAACTTGAAAGTCCTAATATTAGAAAGATGTTAGGGGATTCATTCAGGAAAAAAAGGGATGTGAAGTTATTCGTCTACTAAAAATGCATACCGTGTGTGGACTATTCTTGCCGCCACACATTTAAATTCACGACCCGCACGTGATAATTACAGACAGTAATTAATGCCTCCTTCTCATGCTTTATACCGAAGATTATTTTTATTATACAGAAAATTGCAAATTTTAGAACAAAACTTTTATTTATTGATCTATTTATTTTGTTTATTTTTTATTTATTTATTAATTATTGAAAACAAAATTTTTATTTGCGAATTAAGATTTTTTATCTGAAACTTTTGAAGGAACACTCAAAAATCAATATTGAAGATATATTGAAAGAATTATGGTCCATTAAAATAAATTGATGAGATAATAAACGAGTTTTAAAAATAGCAATCCATCTGTTGTCGAAAAGAACCATAATTTTACCCTTTTTTTAAAATCAATAATGATTTCAAAAAATAAATACTCATTGAACTAATTTTACTCAATTTTTAAAAATAATTTTCAATAAAAAATAAGAAAATTTAAACTCTCTAAAGTAAACATGGAGACAAAAAACTTTTTACAAAACTGAGAGCACTTATGACCGGAAATCTTTACCTAACAGTGGTTTATTCATACGGGCGGATATTGTCCGAAACAGCTGCTGATCGGATTTCTGAATATAAGGGAAAATCTAACAGGAAGTTGGTCCATTTCTTTGTTTTTAAAAAATCGACCCCTAGCAGGGAAAAAAGTGCAAAAAATCCAATTAAAAACTTCTTTACATGGTCGACTTAATAAAAAAATGTAATTGCATACAAACAAAATTTGTTGAATAAAAAAAATTATTATTCATGGAATGAAATTCATTTTTCTCTTTTTATTTTTTAATTTGAGTCAAACAAACATTATTAAATTGTAAATTTATAAAATTAATAAATGACAGGAAAAATAAAAAAAAAAATGTCGAAATAAATACAGTAAAGAAGAATTTTCAATAATTTATAATAATTAAAGATCGATATTGAGAAAGTTTCGATCTAATTTTTTGGTTTTTTATTATCTCTTTCCTCTTGTGAATAAATAATGTTTCGCGTCAATGAACATTATTTGCAAAGAAATTATTTTTTCTTTTGCAACAAGATGGAAATGAGAGTCAAGGGAGCGAAAAAAAACCCATGAATCGCCCCACTTTTTGTCAATAAATTAATGTTTGTCAATATTTTTCAATAATATAAATTGAGATAAAATTGAAAATAATTTAGTCTATCGACTCCCTCAGATACGTTAGTTTCTCATCGAAATGTCAACTTTTCTATTTGTAAGTAATTTCTTTTTATTAATACATCAATAATTTATTATTAATTTTATTATCATCAATATAATAAATAAAATAATAATATAAAATGATTAATTTTTTTTCACAGATCCTGCCTTTATCATTTCTAATGTGTCTATTGTTTGGAGGAACTTTGGGATCATTTGGACATGGACACCATCATCACAAGGCTCATTCTTTTGCACATTTTCATGGACCTGTTCATGGTCATCATCAGAAAATTACTTGGGTAGATAAACATGGACATCATCATCACGATTATGTTGCAGAGCCTCATTATAAATTCTCTTATGGTGTCAAAGATTATCATACCAAAGATTTTCACGGCCATAAGGAGCATCATGACGGTCAGTATTTAAACTATTTATTCAAATTAATAAATCAATTAATTAGAAAAGTAAATATTAATTAATAACAAGAAAATAAGTAAATAAAAAATAATAAATAAAAAATAATTTTAATTAATTCTACTAATTGATTACCTAATTTTATTGATTTGTTTACATATTTTACTCCTGCTTTATTCTCATATTTAATTTGTGTCTCTTTTTTTAGACTTTTTCTAAAAAAAAAAAATTATTTTTAATTATAACATCGATTTTAATTGTTGTAAATTGAATAGTTAACTAAAAAAAATTTTTTCAGGACACCACGTGCATGGCGAGTATACTGTTCATGAACCTGGCGGTAATGTTCGAACTGTGAAATACCATGTAGATAAATATGGTTTCCATCCAATTGTGCACAATAGTAATGGAATCGAACATCACTATTGAGAAAGGAAATTCTCAATCAATATATATTTGTATTTTTTTACAAAATTATTTAAAATTAAAGAGAAATAAATAAAGAAAAATTAAGGTAACTATATGGTGTCTATTTAATTTTTTATATGCAAATTACGATTTACGCGTAATCTGTGTACTACCTATATTTAAATTTCAAATCAATACACATCTGTCTCCAATATTTTTATTATCCATTTTACGAATTAAAAATCTATAAAGTAGAATAAAGATAAAAAACTAAATTGCAAAAAACTCTGAGTCAAAATTTGTAATGTTAAAATATTGAAAATTCAAAAATAACACGACAAATCGATAGAGAAATTTTGGATAACGTCCAACATTAAAATAGTCTCGGATGTCACGAAATTTAAATAGATATTTTTCAATACCTTTAAAGAGGAAAAATAACATTTTTCCCCTTAAGAGAAATTCAAGAAAACTGATTCTAAACTCAAGTGGAAAATTTGTACCAAACTGTAAAATTTGTAGAATTACTATTAAAAATAGTTAAAAGTAATGAGTCAAAATTCAGAAAATTTTCGACAGAATTAAAGAATATTAAAATTCTCATTATGCGTGTGAAAAATATAACAGCTAAACAGTTATCTAACAATTCTACGAAATTCAGCACATAATTTAATTTTCCGGCCAAAATTCGCTCAGATGATGATGAAAAACGAGAGGAATGCTTCTTCGTTGAGGAAATTTTGTCGTTTCTCCGTAATACCTGACACGAGCAAATCATATGCGATTAACCGTATGTTGGGTCTAACTTATCCAGATGTAGACTTCCAAGAATCTTTACGAGGGTTCATTTAAGATGACGAAAAGAAGAAAAAAAATTGCTCCTTTTGGCCAACCTCTGTGACATTCTATGCAGCTTTTCCTGCAAAAGTGTAACATATGTATTTAACGAAAATAGAAACAAACAACAGATCCTGTCGACTTTGTCACAAATATTAAAAATGATCATTTTTTTAAAACTAAATATAAAAAATATTGACTCGATTGCAAATTTTGTATATTAAATTAAATTATTTACATATTTATAGCCTAATTGTGAGCAATTAGACTAAACTAATGATCAATAAAGCCATAAACGTTTTATTTAATGGCAGGAAATATTTTTCAAAAAATAATTATTTTTTGTAGTTTTTTTTTCTTTTTTTTCAGAGGCACAAGGAGGATCAAACAACACGCGTTGAGCCCTTAAGAATGAAAGAAGAGCATGAATAAAAATAGCATTGTAATTACGTCCCGGAGCTAACGACTCTATCATCTCAACCTTTTAAACTTTGAGCAACTTCATTTTGTGTATAAAATATTACATTGATTTCATTATTGAAAACAAGTTTTTCGATTTTTTTTCTAAATTCTCTCTCTCGGTTCCGGTTACCTGTTTTACGTAACAATTTACATATATATTTACGTTAAAACTAGGCTTGTAATTAAATCCGTCAATTGAAAAAAATGTCATTTTAGAATCAATACAATATAAATAATGTATATTCATCCTTGAACAGTGAAGATAAAATAATAATAATAAATATTCGCATAAAAAACAGATTCATACCTGAACCTGAATTCAAATTAGCCACAATGTAGGTATACAATTGCAGAAGGCACAACAAGTGTATCAAATTTCATTCCGTAGGTTTCTGACCCTTTGAAAGAATCAAATTGTAAATTAAACGCGTGAGTGAATTAAAAGATGAGACTGCAAAAATTAACTTTCAATTTCTTTGCCCTTGATTTGAAATTTTATTTAATTTTTACATCAAACAGGAAGGAAAATTTTAAATAAACTAATTTATCTAAATGTTTTCTAATATATACAAAATTATCTACACAGGAAAAAAACGATTTAATATAATAACAAAAAACATTTTGAATGGAAGTTTAAAATTGGAGTTAACTCGACTTTTCATCTGTCAATAAATCTGCTGATTAAAATTACACTCTGCAAAAGGGAGAGAGAGTGAAATCAATGCACTCACGGACAATTTACAAATTATTCTTTAAAAAAAAATTGTGACCAGAAAAAAACATTATATTTCTATTTTTTAATTTCTAATCTAATGCGGCAATTCTGGTCAAAAATATAAGCGAAATTTAATCTTCTCAAATTAAAGATAATTACTGAGAAATTAAATTTATCTTATTCAGATTTTATCTCATTTAATTGATAATATTATATTACATTAAGAAATCTTTTGATAACAAATTGCTAAGTACGAAATATTCCACTATAATTTTTGTCCGGGAATAAAATTTGTTTTTAAATTTAATTATTTCATGAACTGAAAATATTAACTACCTATATATTTTTTTTTTTTGCAAAAAAATGATCCTATATTTAAAAAATGTTTTGATGTGTAAGCTGAAGATGACGTCATTAAGCTTGAAAGAATAATCAATACGTAACAAGAGCGTAATATGGACCAACGTGTGATGCTGCTTGTTTCACAATTAAACGACTTTATTACAAAACAACTGCTACAATATTTTTTCCAAATAAAACAAATATTTAAAATCAAAGATAATAAAATTTCAAATTTAGGCGATTCATCAGTTAGAAAAAAATTTGATCTATTGACAATAATTCGCTCATCTTATAACAAATCAAAGAATCATGATCCAACTGTTTGTTTTTTATCAAGAACTATTGCAATATTTACAATGTCCTTCAAATAAATTCCCCCTGATTTTAAAACGAGACAATATCAATGACTCGGATGTGAATCGACCTTTACTCGAAGAGGGTGGACGATGTCGACATCCTTTTAATTGCGCATGCGTCTTTCCCACCGAATTATTTCTGAATTCGTCAATCTGCAGATTATCAGCAGAAACCAGGAAAAATCTGTCAATAAACCACAAAATCAACGAAGCAAAACAAAATATTAAAATTATTGTGAACGATTATTAAAGAATCATTGTTGTTATATTTATATTCTCCAACGTCAATTTATAGTCAACAATAATAAAAAAAAATATATGTCAATGTCTACTACTGATTGTCAAAATTTTTTCAAAACCTGAAGATTTCACAAATGATTCTTTTACACAAAGTCATGTGAGTCTTTAATTTTTTCAATAAATATTTGTATACTTGAATTAGTAATTTTAAGGAATAGAAATTAATCAAGCAAATAAAGAAGTTATTAACGAAACTGAAGTTTAAAAGGGAACAATGTGTATTCCTTTTAATCAGAATCCAAATAAAGGATCATAGATCTTTAACGAAAATAGTCTAAAGCAAACAGAGTATGAAATTTATTTTAGTTAAAATATGATTATGTTTTAGGAAACTAAAGACCGATATGACAATTTTTTTATCAAAATTGGAGCAAACACAAGGAGGAAATTGAGCAAATCCAAGGGATCTTTTTATGATAAAAAAAAAACAATTTCCGAACTTTGGAATTACTGATAGTAAAAATTTAACCTAATCATACAAAGTTTGGAACAGTCATCATAAGCTCTGATGAAAGCAAGTTACAAAAGTGGTTTTAAAAATTGCAATTGCAACTCAACGAGACCGGAAGGAACAACAGTGCTTTTTTCCAAAAAGAAGAAATTCAGTGGAAAAATTAATGAAAAATGAATCCTTATTTTATGATTTTTATTCTAGAGACTTGAAATACGTGAAATGCATTTTAACCGCGGCAGTTAAATAATTAGTTCAAATTAACGCTTTTGTTTATACGCGGTACTAATTCATTTTTACTCTCTTTTGCATTTTATGTAGGAGTATTTCGTAGGCGGAGTGTACAACTTGCTTTTCCATTCTTTATATATACGAAAAACTCCATTTATGAAGTTCAGGAAATATAGAATTTATGTTAATTGATGCAATTGCGTTGCACCTTTTCATAACAATGAAGAATAGTGGATTAATATTCCACAATCAATCAATAGTTCAAGAATCTATTTAAATAAATGTTTCTCGATTTAAACATAAAATAATAAAAATAAAATAAATATAGCCAATACTTTGCGAAATAAGTTTCTTCGAAATTAGTTAATTTCCTCTGCAGAAAAAATAGACCCTAATGTATAAAATAAAATACAGGTAAATTGAGACTCTACATGAGCCAATTTCTACTCAATAACTTTTAGAAATTGCTCCAATGCTATAAAATTATACTATAGGGAAACTTTACTACCTGAGGACATGAAAGAAAATTATTTCCAAGTACCTTCAATTTTAAAATTATATGGACTTACTTTCTGAATGGACTTAAAGAACTTCCCCAAATACTTGTTCTCGTTGGCGATTGAAGGTTGTTTTGATTTGTACTCGAATATCCTAAACCTCCGAGAAACATTTTTCTTTTGATTTTTTCTTTCCTTCTTTTAGAAAATTAGCAATAAAAATAATGTTAATTTTCGTAAATAAACGAGTCTATATATAAATATGTTACAGTCTATAACAATAAAAAATCCAATGTTTTTTAAATACTGATTCTTTTGTACTTTCACCCTTTGGCACAATATTTGGCGCGAAAAATCAGTCTTATGGTAAGATGTTCATCAGTTTAACAGTCAGAAATTTGTTTAAACTTTTACTGGAGTATATTGAAAAATATCAATATTTTAAAAACCACTTTAAATAGAGTTCTTTATAATAGAAACGAAAATGAAAGATGATCTTTCGAAAAATTCACTTGACAATAATTGTCAGTCCGGATGCTGTGCCAAAATGTAATTCAAGGCGAGACGAGCACGTTGCCTGAATTATTATTGTCCATCCCTTAACGGCGCACATTCGCTTCAAATGTACCACGATCAATTCGAGACAACTCGAGATGATTTCTAGATAAATGACACTTAACACAAAGATAAAGACCACGATGTGACCCAAACTATTCTTGAATAAACAAACTCCTATTTTTTCGTGAAACAAAATGTTAAATCGTTCTTCAATTAATTACATATCACGAAATCAAATGTCCAGAGATAAATCACATTAGGTCCATTCGTTAAAAAATACTGACACTATTTCAGTCAAAAATATAGAAACTCCTTTGTTATGGCACAAAACTAAATAAAGATTAACAGCTAATTCAACAATTAAATATAAATGTCAATAGAAGAAATCTTCACTTTTGTAGTAATTTTCCTTTTTTCACCATCCGTTTTGCAAAAAATAATCTTTTCCTCGCGGATGGTCTGTTTTGACCCATTGTTCCACTTTTGTTTTTTTTTTTTAACGTGTCTTTCCGTCTCTCACCAAAATTGATCTCTCAAAAAATTGATGAATGAGTCTTTCAAAAGAAAGAACATGTCATTGAAATTATTTTAATGCAATGATTTGTTTCAGTGGGTGTAAATAGAAATTGACGATAAATTTAACACACGCACGACTATTCGACGGACTAGAGTCGACTGAAGACGGCAGCGTGGATGCGCTGGAATGATGAAGAGGGGGTGAGAAGTGCAACGAAAGAGGGGCAGAAAGCTCTATACTGAAAGTGGGAGTTCGAAGAGGAGTTCACACATGTGGTTGATCGATCAGAACTTCTCAATAAATCTCCCTTTCGATTCAAATATTGTTCACAGCCTCGAGCTCCAAAATCAATGAGAGTTGGCTCAAAGTCGACCTTTTGATCTTAACAATGAAACTTTCGTTTTTAAAGCACAAGTTTTTTGTCACGAATCTTGGAATTATTATATTTATCGAAGTCAAGCAATCTAAGCTCCTTAAGTAGTTTCGCAAAAGGTCAAGGTTCCTGGTCTTAAGATGCGAATCGATGCAAGAAAATGCAGACAAGTTGATTCTTCAGAAATTGGAGATGAATTAGTAAATATCAATTATTTTCCAGTCTTTTAAATTCAAATTTACATAAATAAATTCTTTCCATCATTCACATTTATCTTATCAACTTAAATTTTATATCCAAAACTGACCTAAACAATAAAAATATATATATTAAATGCTGAAAGAACTGATCCTATTTAATACAACTCTCTGTAACAGTAAATGCATAAACATTGTATTTATAATCGAAATTTTTTGAATGAATGTCGATAGTAAAGAAAACATCTCTACAGTGACTGACTTTTGACCTCAAGAATTGTTGATATGACGATAGAACGAGAAGAAAATAAATTAATGGAAAGTTTTCAAAGTAACCTGACAATTTAAATAAGATATAGGAGTTTGGTATTTATAACTGGAACTTTTAGCTTCAAAAAGGATCTGTGACACTTAAGAGAATCTAGAACATTCAATGGATCGATAGAGAATATTTAGAAGATGAGAAAAACGATAATTTAATTGAATCTGAATAAATAAAACACTTGTCAGAAATTATAATAAGTGCTTTGTATAAAGTTCTAATTATTTCTAAATCTTATTATTTTTTCTAATAATAAAAATATTTTCAAGTACTCGAGAAGAAGATTATATAGTATTAATTTAAATAATCATTATAAATATACTTTCTGTTATCAATTTTCTCTATTTTAAAATTTAAATGCTTTTCCCAACAATAACAAAAACAATGATAATATTTTCTAAACAGCTGAAATTGAGAATATTGAATAATTTTTTTTTTCTTATAAATTTGATCCAAATTTAGAAAGTGATATAAAAATAATTTCCGTGATTACCATTTTTGTGCATTCTATAAGGATTCTATAAAAGATTCTGTAAAGATAACCTTAAAAATGTACAAGATCTGCATGACAAAAGAGGTTATGTGAGAAATGTGACATTATGGGTGTGTTCGGCGTTCGCCCTGGGTTAACCCTCGGTTCATCATGATTGGCTGAATTCAACAGAATGATTAAACTGATTGGACAAGGGTTAACTCTGAGTTAACCCAGGGCGAACGCCGAACACACCCTATGCTTTAACAAATAAGCAATTTTTACATATCAATCAAGTACTTTTTAAGTCATTGGAAGACTAAAATCGTTCAGAAAATTGTTGTTTTATCTTTATTAACTTTGTAGAAGCCTCCCGCGTACAGGATAAAAATAACACAAAGACGCAGGTCAAAAACGTTTGGTTACTTACATTTCGAAGCAATTCACAGACACTATAGTGTCGTCCTCCATTTTTCTCGTGATATTAGTTCAAATTAATACACAATTATACACTATTTTTCCATTAAAAAGTTGTTTTCCTACTCTCACAACAACAATAAGAATAAAATCTTTAGCAAACCGTCAGTTTCAAAACAAACGTTTGATTGTTGATTGGTTTACAACTCTCTCTGACGCCATTTTATTTCACACTAATTCTAATAGTTCCGATTGGTGGTTTGGCAAGTGTTGCCAACTTCGTATTTAAAAAATGCCCAGTTGTTTTCTAGTTTTCTAACAAAAAAGTCCCTAATGCGCTATTCTATTTTTATTTTGAATTATAATTTTGACAGTTTTTCACTTTATTCTCTTTATTCTTATTTTATTGTAATTAAATTATGTAAATTTCATAAAATTCAAAAACCTATAATAATCTCAATTAAAGTGTGAAAATGAATGAAATAGTTGAAGTAGTGTTAAAAATTGCTCTTGGCACTGCAGTTCTAAATTCATGTAATATCTTTGTATTTAATATTGTTTACACAATATTGTGGCTTCTTATTACTGCTTTTGGAGTTTTTATATTCGCGACTTATTTTCCTCTTTAAATATATATCTGTAAATATTTTTCAAATTTCCCGCGATATTCTAGTTAGTTTCGATTTCCTAGAATTTGTGTGTACTAAATTTTTAGGTTAGTTACGTCACTTGTGTGATAATGGCAGCCAAGTTGTGGATGACTTTTGTTGTTGTCAGTTAAAATGCAACAATTACCGGGTCAACAATTATTATCAGAGTATATAAAGCAGAAATTAATATAAAATGAAGTCTCGCAATTTTATCTACAATAAGACAACGACTTGAAGGTACTAGAAATTGACCCACATTTCGTTATCAATTGTGACGTTGACATTTGACAGGTGGTTACTGACATCCACCTTTAATCCTTATCAATAAAGAAAAAGCTGCACTATGTTCGCTAGTTTAAAGAACAAAATACGTGAAGAAATTGGAAGTGACGTCTCTACAGTTGTCAGAAATGCAGGAAGTGTTCGAGGAATTAATTCCAAACTTTTATCCCAGGTAATTGTTACAATTAGATTTTCCTATATTTTACATTTACGACCTTGATTAGATTTAATTATGTTTTCCTTAGGCGGCGTCAATACTTTTTATTAGATCTTTTTTATCTACTTTATTGTCGTCATAGAAAATAACTTTAAATTGTTTTTTTTTATTTAATAGATAAAAAGAATTATTAATTTTCAATTATTCTAATTTTATATTTATAAAATAATTTCAAATTGTTATTTTATTATAGAAACTTGACATATTTATTGCGTTTGAAAATTTTCCAATTTCTTTATGATTGCATTTGGAAATATTTCAGTTTTTATTATCTTTTTTTAATTGTTCTCATTGAATTTAACAAAAAACTTCCAATTGTTTTTGTTATATTTATATAAATAATCTAATTGTTTTCGTTTTTGAATTTCTAGGTCATTGTCAACATAGTATTGTTCGTCATTCTTTTAATTAATATTCTTTATTTGATTCATGGCATTCAAGTTTAACGTATAGGAAACCTTCACGATTAAATTAATGATTCACTGAGAAAAAAATACTATTGAATCTATAGCACGCATATTCAAATATGTTCGAAAGCAAATGTAATTTACTTAATGTGATATTTAGTTGATTTT
>JUFY01028765.1:0-20485 GCA_001855655.1 Leptopilina clavipes | reverse complement strand
GCTATAAAATCAACTAAATATCACATCAAGTAAATAACATTTGCCTTTGAACATATGTAAATATGCGTGTTTTAGATTCTATAGCATTTTTTTCTCAGTGTTGAATTGAATTTATATTCTTAGAATAATTAAAATATTGTAATTAGACAAAATATTTTTGTTTTTCACTATTTTTTCAGATATTATATAATTTTAAATGCATAACTAATTATTATTCATAAGAGAAGCAATAATAAAATAATGATTTTATCATTTTTAATTTAAAAAATTGTGTTTTTTTTAATTTATAGACAGGATCAACCAGTAGTGTTAGTGGATCTCAGATATCTCTAGACGATTCTCGAGATGAAAATCCTATCTCATCTTCGCCACCGATATCATTAAAACGAGAAAATAGTTTTGATTTTAAATTAACCGATGGTACACAACTTTCTTCCAAAGATATTAAAAGATTTGAAAATAGAGAAGATGAATGGCGACGGAGACTTCAGAAGAAGGAAACTGAATTGCTCAAACGAATGGAAAAGCGAGATGAGGAGTGGAGAATAAAGATACTCGAGAAAGAAAAAGAATGGAAGAAAATAGTTGATAAACAAGAAAAAGAAAAGGCAAAAATTGAGGAAGATAAATTAAAAGCAGAAAATGCAAGGCGTTCATTGGAATTGTCTTTAAATGAAGCAGAAGGTATCTTAAATTTCAAAGAATTTGTTTTAAAATAGAATAAAATAAAAGTTCAAAAGTTTTTAAAAATTTACAAAAATATTTTCATCTTAATTTTTTAATTTTGACATTAATTTATTTTATTAATTCAATATTAATTTTTTTTATAGAATACAAAAAGAAATTGTACTCCTTTCAAGAAGATGCAGAACAATTAGAAGGTTTTCAAACTCAAGAAATGGCCAAAATCAAGCATCTAGTAAGTTTTGTGTGATAAAAATATTTTCTAATTTGATTTAAAATTGATTTATAATTTAATTTTTATTTATTCCAAAAATTTCAATGAAATTTCTCTCTAATATTCTGTATCAAACATTTTCTATAAAGCTTTTAGCCAAAGAACAAGAAGTGGAGGAGAAGTCACATCATTTAAAATTCGCTGTTACCGAAGTGGATAATTTAAAAACAGAAGTTTCCCGTCTACGAAGATATGAAGACGAGCTAAATAATGTTCAAGTGAGTATCGCTTGAAAGAGATTAATTTGTTTCGTAACATATTTCGAAGCTTCTTATCTCATTGTAATATGAAAATTTACATATTATGAATATGTAGATGATCGAGTGAAACCCAAAATTGAAGCCAAGAATGACACACAATTTTTTCTGCGTGTTTTTTTTCAATTTTGCACTTTATCACACAAGCATGATCCTTTATATTTTTGTATCAATTTTCGCTTTTTTTAGGTGGCTCAATTTTAGTTAATTTGTTTCCTATATTTTTAAAAAAGAAAATTTTTTTAAACTTAATTTGCAACTTCAGTTGGGAAGAAACACATGGAGAATAATTTCATTTAAAGAAAAATTTTTATATTAAATATTAATATTTTTGATCTTAAATGAACAAATTTTATTTCATTACAAAAAAAAATTCTATACAATCAGATCAATGATATTTCTGTTTAATACAAAAATATATCTTTAATTAAAGAAAAATATTTTTTCCGATAAACATTATTCTGGAACATTAACAATTATTTTAATATTCGGGAAATTCTTTTTAAAGGAGTTTTGATTTGTGTTTTTCTTTTTTTTTCTTTTTGGGCATTTTGAGATTTTTGCTTTGTGTTTTGTCCTTATTTTCTGCACTTTCATGCCAACAATATTTTCGTGACACTATCAGAAGAAGAAAAAATAATCGAGTATATTATTTCGGGCGAGAAAAAGTGTGTTAATATCCTTCAAATAATATTTCATGTTTTCGACTATTTAAAAAGTGTTTCTTTTTACATTATTCGGCTAATGTAAAGAAAGCTCTAGTAAAAAATATCGCGACAATATTTTTTTTTTTTTTTTGAAAAAAAATAGAGTGAAAAGGCATCGAAAGTTGAAAAGTTTGAAGCACAAGAGTATTGGAGAACAAATCAAGCGGCTATTTCCGCAAAATACTGCTGCTACCGCTGATGCTAGAGGTACGTCTTTCAAGCTTTGATGCTACTCTGCTATATTTCTATTTAAAATTTTGAGATATTAAAATCTGGTGATTCTGTTTTATTTCTAAATACTGGGTTAAGATGCTTACGAAATAAAATTACTTAAGCAAAGGAAACGAGACGAGAATTTTGCTTCTAGTTTCTTTGGGGGATTTCAAACTTCATTCACATTCATTGCTTTCTTTTTTTTCATTTAACACTCCTAATTCCTTTTAATATTTCGAGCAAGTTTCATTTTTGATGTCAAGAAAATTAACAGATTTCACAGTGATTCTAAAATCAATAAATATCTTTGCTGATTTTAAAAAAAGTTTTTAAATATAATCTGTGAAGTCTACAAAAATTATAGAAATTGCTCTATTGGTCTGTACTTTCACATCATTTTAATGTAATCAGATTAAAATAATTTTTTTTACCTACAACTAAATAATTTTGTTTTCAGGATGAAATGGAGACATTACGACATTCCACGCAAAGAGAGAAAGCACAACTTTCAAGTCAATTGGCACAAACCGAGGAAGAGGTTCGACATCTGAAGGATAAAGTTTTTGTTTTAGAGCAACGTGTGGCCTTAGATTCAAATGATCAATTAACGGTTGATGAACGAATTGCTGATCTCATGAGGGAGAGGACTCTTCTTGAACGAAAATTGGAAGAAGCTCATTTACATTTGTCGGATATTAAAACAAGTTGGTCGGGAAAAATTTCAAGTCTTGAGACACAAGTTGGCAGACTGAGTAGACAAGCAGGTGAAGAGGGTCTTGAAAGGAGGCGAGTCGAAGAGGAAAAGGAAAAATTGAAGCAAAAAATTAAGCAGTTCGAGGCTGAAATTGAGGTGAACAATGTGGTAATGGCAACGAAAGACGCCAAGCTTTTGCGCATGGCCGAGGACATCGACGAGATGGCCACGGAACTGAAAGAGCTCCGGGCCAACGTCGATGATGAGGTCGAAGAATTTAAACAACAAATTGTGAGTTACCCGTGATTCACAATGATGATGCATGGGCTAGAACATCTTTTGGAACAGAAAAAAAAGACTGTCTGGCACACAATCAAAAATTGTTCATCCTAGGATTCTTTTGAATATTTATTCACACTTTCAATACACCCAAAGATTTATTCGCTAAAAATAATTAATATACGAACGTTAAAATATTGTTAATTGTTGAATAACTATTGATGTTAGTTATCTATATAGTATATGAGAATTTAACTTGTTTTTTTTTTTTTTGCATTCAGTACCTAGTTTCGAAAAAGTTGGAAGTTAAATAATATTTTATTATTTTTTTTCCTATTTTTGAATTTTGATATTAATTGGTCGATAATTTTTTCTTTGACTGATATTTTTCATTCGACGTAGAACAAATCATTCATTTCTAGTTATTACTATTATTAAGTCAATACTTTTTCGCGAAAAGTCAAAAATCGAGGATCAGTATTTAGAAAATCGTGATAAATCATTGGAAAGAAAAATACCACTGTGACACGATTTGTCGTTACTGCATGACAAAAAAATAAATGCTTGAGGCTTGAGGCACATTTTTTGTTTAATTTTACGTTTACTTTTATAAATTTATATTTCAAATGGCACAATTATGAATTTTGCTTCTTATTTAATTTCGAGCATGTTGTTGAATTAATTAGTTTCATATATTTTATGTCCCTAATTTCGAACCTAATTTAGGAAAGCTTTATTATCATTTTTATCTACAATCGAAGATGTATTTTTCACTAAAAGAAAAAAATAAATAATAAAGTGAAATCATATCAGAATACGTATTATTTCTTATCGCTTATATTTACCTCTTCTTTAAAATAACTCCTCCCCTTGCTGCTTTTCATTCATTTAATTGTTTTATCAAATAGTTACAAAACTTTCTTTTGCTTATTTGTAGAATATTGTTTTAATTTTTAAACAATAATTTAACACATTTATTTGTTGTTTCATTACGGTTTTTTAATGTTAGTGATTTTAATTTGTTTATTCAATTTTTATTCTTTTTTTTAATCGCTATTACTTTAGGTAAAATTATTTATTGTTATATTATTATATAATGGATATTATTATAATAATATATCAATAAAAACTTAATTGTTAACTAATATGTTTATATTATTAATTAATTTAATTTAATGAATTTAGATAAAAGAATATGAATACTGAAATTGTTTTTATTGTCAACAGGAAGCATCGTCGAAGGAAATGAAGGAACTGCAATCCCAATTAGATGAAATGACAACAAAATTTGAATTGACAAATTCGGAATTGTCGCACCTGCGATATTCATTGGAAGATGAAAGGACAAATAATTCGTCTTTACATTTAGAATTGGCTCGTCTAAGGGAGAATCTCGAATCCGAGAAGACGTCTTCAGCAACTCTTCGCGTATGTTTAGAAAAAGAACGGAACGAAAAGGATTCGGCTTTATTGAGAATCGCTCGAATCTCACAGGAAATGCAACTTGTTCAGCAAGACAGTGGACAACAGGAAACGGAAAATGTCGAACTTCACAGTAAACTTGAGAAATTGGAAAACATTTTGAAAGACAAGGAAAAAGATATTGAGGAGTCTTTGAAAATACGCGAGGAAACAAATACACGAATTCATGAATTAGAGAATGCTGAACGATCCCGAGAAAGATTGGAAGGAAACGAAAAAGTTCTTAAAACAAGTCTTTCCGATATGGAGGAACAATTGCAAGAAAAAACCAAGGTATTTTCTATTTCTCGTTAGAGGAAGAAATTATTTTCTTTAATTAAAAAAGAAATTTAATTGTGAAAACTGTTTTTTTTCAGACAATCAAAGTTCTGCAACAACGTTTGGCTGATATGAAAAAAACTCTTCAACGAGAATTAAGAGTGCCATCATCATCATTCGATAGTGATGCTGAATCATCCGTGGCTGTATTGAGTCCTAGTTCATCAAAAACAGTCACTTCAAAACAAAGCAATTCCATGGGAGACGATATCAACTTTAAATATTTGAAACACGTTCTTATTAAATTTCTAACCAGCAGAGAATATGAAGTAAGTTATTTCACATTATTCCATTATAAACAATTAATGTCAATTTCACAAAATTTGAAAAATTAAGCATTCAATTAATTTCTAAAAAAAAACGTAATTATTCTAGGCTCTCCATTTAACAAGAGCGGTAGCAACACTTCTTCATTTTTCGCCCGAGGAAGAAAGATTATTGCAAGAAACTTTAGAATGGAAAATGTCTTGGTTTGGCACAAGGCCAAATTTGGGTTTTGGACAAACAGCAAAAGCCATTCCACCAAGCTGATAAGAAAATAATCAACTTTTTAGATAGTGACAAATTTTCCGAATCGATTTATGAGAATGAGTCTTACAAATACCAAAGTAAAGTTACTTGAATTTAGAATCTCTAGTATAAAAAAATCGGAAAAATTTTAGCATTTTTAGGCTTTTCTAAAAAAATATATATATTAAGATATTATAATTTTTCATACATGCTTTTTGAAGGCTCTTCAAATTCTTATTTACGGTAATTTCAATAATGAACAATAATTTTTCTAAATATTTCAAAAATGACCCAATTTTTCCATAATTTGTATCGTAAAAAGCACAAAAAAGGGCTGAAAGTGCTATTTATTGTATCTATTTTCAACGTAATATTAAGACTTATTAAAAATAATTGAGGGAACTGACAATTTAATGAGCGTTAATATATTTATAAAATACATGGAGATTCTGTAAAAAAAAATAAACTAGCGATTTATTGTAGTGCAATTCTTTTTGAATGTTTCTTATGAACAGGGTTTTAATTTTTCGAACAAAAATTAAGTGATTTTAGTTGTTATACAAGTAGATAGAAGTATGTGATATTGTTTCTGTTGCCAGTCTGTGTAGAACTGAATTTAGACTCGTTAATATTAAGACTATCGCAAATCTCAAAAACAAATAAGTATTAAGTCGCGCTAGTACAATTAGGTTACTGAAATTAATTAGTGCATTATGATATCAGACACGTTCTGCCATTTATATCAACTCTAGTAGAAAAACTGATATATGACAGTGAATTGAAAATAATAATGAGACACGTTGATCGTGTTTCTTTGAAAAAGGTATAAAAATTGTGCCTAATCCAATTGTCATACTTCGTAATAATTAATAAATTAATCAATTCTCAAATTGTATATTGTACCGATTATTAAAAATACTCTTAACTTATTTAACAGTTTATTTTTATACCATCGTTACCCTCTCCCTATTTCCTTAAGAAATATCGCAAAGAATATTTATTTATAAAATTTTAGTTTACATAAAGCAATTTTTTTCAAACAATGACGTAAGTACTTATTTTTAATGATAATCTATTTTTGAATCTGCATTAGACTTTGTTTTGTTTTCTTTTTTAAATTGTTATCAAAATATTTTCGGTATTACAATGCAATTTTTTATTATGACGAAATATTAAGTTATAAAGAGTAATAATTATGCCGGTTATTTGATCATGCGCAAGACCTAGAATATTGTCAGAATGAGTTTCGTTTTCGGATAGTTAAGTCGTTATTACGTTTAACTTTCAAACAACGGTAAGAATTTTATTAATATTTTTAAAGTATGTATAATTAAATGTCAAAAATTGTAAGTTGAATATGTAAATAATGTTGCTTAATGTATTTATAAACAAATGAAATTTTATTTTCATTTATCAGTAAAAAAAAGTGATAACCTCAAATATTTTATTTCAAAACAAAAAAAAAATGTATTTTTTGCTTTATATTTCAGAATATTGTCAAAGTTGAATTGAAGCATCGCTATATTTAAAGGATCCACCAAAAAAAAGTTGGTGAGAATATGAATATTAAAAATTTAATACGCACATCTCTGATATTTATAAACTCAAATATTGGAATCAGAAGTTTTGCAACAGGTTTCTATAAAATTCGATAAATTTGATCCTTTCCTCTAAATAGAGACATCTTTTTTGGTTGTGTAATACTGATTTCCTGTTTAACATATTAATGTTAATTTAAAATAGAAATACCTCTGACAATATATCACGCATGTGTTTGTAACTTTTGTAATTTAATATTTAGTTTGTTTGTTTTATAACTCAAGATCTGTTAATAATTAATTTATATGGACTTAGTTCAAGTTCTGAATGTCTAAATAAAGCTAACTTGTAATCGATTCATTTGTTAAAGAAAAATTCTAACGTATTGTTAATTTATTTACATTTGCAAATGTAGTTGAATTTTGTACCAATTTTTAGTTTTTAATTTTAAAATTATAACACTAGGAGTACCGTTAATTAATTAACTCAGTTTTCTTTAATTTTTACTCAAATTATCTTGATTTTCCGAAAATGTTTTTTTAGTTTCAGGATTTTCAATTTTGCTCTGGTATTTTTTTGGTGAGTTTTTATAAATACGGTACTCCTGGTGCTATGTTATCTATTTTCTTTAAAAAAAATTCAATTTTGTGTTAAATAAATGAATAAATGCATTTTCCTTTTGCAGCAACAATGAGTGGAAATGACGACTTCAAAAGTGCAAAATCAATTTACGATTTTACGGCAAAATCAATTAAAGGGGAAGATGTTCCACTATCAAAGTAAGTATATATTTTCTATATAAAAGAAAATTTTTTTAAAAGCGTCATCAATTACAAGAGATTTTTCTTTTTTCTAGATATAAAGGACACGTTTGTATAATTGTGAACGTGGCATCAAAATGTGGCCTGACAAAAACTAATTACAAAGAACTTAATGAGCTCTATGATAAATTTTCAGAATCTGATGGTAAATTTTTAAATTGTCAATTTTAATATTAAAAATTATAATACAATACACTAAAATGAATTAATTAATTTTATAATATTTATAAATTTTTCTAGAGAATTTTATAATTAAAAATAAAAATTTTACGATTAAATTATAATTTTGGTAATGTTTCAGGATTGCGTATATTAGCGTTCCCTTGTAATCAATTTAATGGCCAGGAACCTGGTACTCCTGCAGATATTTGCAGTTTTGCTGATCGAGAAAAGGTATAATTATGAAAAAAAATTTTTTGTATTAAATTGTGTTAATGTTTTTCAATTCTCATAATATTACGTTGAATAATTTGCAGGTAAAATTCGATTTATTCGAAAAAATTGATGTCAATGGGGATAATGCGCATCCTTTATGGAAATATCTAAAAAAGGAACAAGGAGGCACTTTGGGCAGTTTTATCAAATGGAATTTCACAAAATTCATTGTGAATAAAGAGGGAAAAGTTGTAGAAAGGCATGGGCCTAATGTGGATCCAAATAGTTTGGAACCTCATCTCCGAAAGTATTTCGATATGTAAAATCCTTAATTTTTATAAAGCACAAAATTCAACACATAATTGAAAATGTAAAATTATTTTATAAAAATGAATTATTAATATTTGCACTTATACACTTGTATATTGTGCAATTTAATTCTATAAGATTTAGAAATCAAAGCTGTTAAGGATTTATAATCACGTTTTTGAATTATATTTATCATAAATATGTACCTCTGTATTTATAATTCATAGATTTATATACTCAAAGGATTGAATAAAAATTTTCAAAAATTTAATAATAGTGTAAACCATTAGAATTCCATCACATATATCAATACAATTTATCTTAAATTAATAAAATTTTCATAAAAATATAAAATTTGATGTATAATTTAAAAAGACTCACCTAATTTATTATGTTTAGAAAATAATTTTCATGCTAACCTCAAAATGAATTCCAACTGGAAACGTTGCGAAAATATTTATCAAACTCTGTGTTTAGATTTACTTCCTATTCCTTCAATAATTTCGATCACAATCAATTATTTACAGTTGTTGATGACAATTATAATTAAATCTACAAGGTAAATTTAAAGTGTTAAAATAAACATTGTTGATATTTATATGATAAATACACATTTTTCCGTTACATTATAAAAGAATTCGAAAACTTCCGGAAATAAATATAAAGCGGAAACTTACACTGCCCTCTGGTGACTAATAAAAGTAATTAAAGTCATTTCCGTTTCAAATTTCTGGATTAAATAACTGTTTTATTACTTTCCTCTTTCCAAATTTTATTTAAAAGAATACTAATTTAAAGAAATTAATCATTTCTTATTAAAAAATAATTTATTTTTCATTATTAGATCAATTTATTTAATTAAAATTTTAATTTCCCGCCTTCCCATGGACAATATTTTCATTGACTTCCGTTGGTGGCGCCATGTTCGTTCTCTTCCCTCGCCCCTCAAGCAGTGAAGGACGTCCTCCATTGTTAACATTGAAAAAGGTATAAAAATCAATTAAATAAGTAAAAATATTACTCCCAAACTGTTAATACATGTTAATTAATGTATTCCGGGCTAACTTTTCCTAAAATACAAAGACTGTGAGCTATTTCTTATCTCAAATAGTAATTTCAAGGAGCTCCGAACAAAGTTAGGTTAGAATCAATTATCGCATAAATCTTTCAAATATATAAATTGCAATTGAAAATTAGCTAGAAATTCGTTGTATTTACATTAAATATGTTTGTTTTACTATAATTAACAAGACAAATTTACGAAATTTTATAATTTCGATTTTCTCAGCATGGTGGCGCTAGCTTTGTTTCTCTTATTTGACACTAGTAGCGCTGCTTTCCCTTCCTGCCGCCATATTGTTTTTGCCCACATTTCCCGCGGATTTCATGAGTAACGCGTCATTCTGCAGTCGCAATAGATAAAATTTCCCAAAAACAATTGAATAAGTGTCAATAATTGAAAGTTTGCTTGATTCTCCTAATGTGATCGCATGGGCAAAAGTTGTGAGTGTCTTTTTCCCATAATACTTCCGTTATTTCCTTTTTTCGCGGATTTCACAAGTAGATGAGTGTCAATTCCCCAATCAATAATACTGGTAGTGAATTTGTTTGAACAAAATAATTATTATATTCCTGGTCCAAGTTAAGTTTTATTTCAAAAGTGAAAGAGTGGCGAAGGAATATTTAATTTTGAAAATTATAGAAAATATCGTGATTTTTGATTAATGTAGTTATCGACAAATTTAGTTACCGACATTATGTTTATTTATTTCTCCCACTTGACACTAGTGGCGCTGCTTTTCCCTCCCCTTGTTTCCTTTTGCCGCCATTTTTCCCACATTTCCTGCTGATTTCGTGAGTAACGCGTCATTCTGCAATCGTGATAGATAAAATTTCCCAAAATCAATTGAATAAGTGTCAATAATTGAAAGTTTGCTTGATTCTCCTAATGTGATCGCATGGGCGAAAGTTGTGAGTGTTTTTTCCCCATAATACTTCCGTTATTTCCTTTTTTCGCGGATTTCACAAGTAGATGAGTGTCAATTCCCCAATCAATAATACTGGTAGTGAATTTGTTTGAACAAAATAATTATTATATTCCTGGTCCAAGTTAAGTTTTATTTCAAAAGTGAATGAGTGGCGAAAGAATGTTTAATTTTGAAAATTATGGAAAATATTGTGTTTTTCGTTGAATGCAGTTATCGACAAATTTAGTTACCGACATTGTGTTTATTTGTCTCTCCTATTTGACACTAATGGCGCTGCCTCCCCTCCTCTAGTTTCCTTTCGCCGATTGTTTACAAAAACAATCTATATTTTTTATTTGAAAGATCAAAACGTAATTTGATTCCTTTTTTTTAAAATTATTTTATAATTTATTTTCAGAAAAAGACTCAATAAAATTTTTTCATTTTAAATTTATAATTTTTTGTAATAATTTATCATTTTTTAAAATGACAGAAGTGTTTGAAATTTTTCAAAACATAAATAATAATTTAAATTGTATTTAATTATTAAACCAAAATTTGGGTTTAATTGAAATATTTTTAAAATTGTTTTATATAAAAATATAATGTAAATATTTATTGAATTTTGTTATTTATATTTTTTGATTGTTTTCAGCTTCAATGGTCAATAAAAGAAGAGATGAAAAGAATGACGAGGGTTTGGAAAAAAGCATCGAGATTCAAAGGAATCTGTTTCGTGAAAAGAATTTAGACTACGTTTACAAATTATTTGTTTGAAAATGATTCAAAATTGGAATTCAAACAGAAGACAGAGAGTAAATATTATTTATCTTCGAAAATTTTTTCAAAAATTGAATGGTCGATAATATTTTTAAATGAAAAATCTTTTTCTTTTGACATTTCCGTCTTTGATATTTTTTAAAAAATATTCCATAGTTTCAAATTTTGTAGTAAAATCTAAAAATGTTGAATTAATTTTGCGCGGATAATGTTATCACTAATTAATGAATAATCACTAAATTTATTAGTTCAAAATAAACATTTATTTTTATTATTACTTACTCCGAATATTATAAGACACATTTCCGTTTGAAATTTTGTTTTCACAAGATTTTATTAGGTAGAATTTTGTCTTTCTTTCAGAGTCTACGTATTTTTGAAGATCAATCGTAAAATGAATTTTTAATAAAAAAAAAATATATAAAAATTTCATGCAAAAATGTTTTTTATTTCAAATAAAAACTACGTTTCCTTTAAAATTAATAATTCGTTTATTTTTTTAAATATTTCATTGATTTTCATTTAAAAAATATTTAATCTTTAATAAAATCTTTTAGGAAGATATGTATTTATTTCAAAATTTAATTTCTTTGAAATTTATGATTTACTGTTTTTTGAATATTTTCAGCTTCATTCGATTTTAATTGGGAGAAGTGACCGTTGGATAAGAATTCAATAAGATATATTTCAAAAAAATAATACTTTCAACACCTTTCGAAAATCATTCTAGAAGAAAGACCGAATGTTGGAAGTTGAGTTTGGAGTGTGAGTGTTAATTTTTTTCTTTAAAAAATTTTTTACAATAACTTGAATGTTGAATGAAAAATAAGTTCATATTTCACAATCTGATAATATTGAAAGAAACTATATAGAAGATTTGAAAAAAAATGTTTAATTTAAAACTTATGAAAAAAATGTTTTGAGAAGTTAATTCTCAATTTGAATTTTAATTTCGAGAAATTTTTTAAAAAGTATTGGAAATTTGCAAAATTTTTCTAAACACATTTAGTAAGACAGATAATTTTCTTGAAATTATTGCCATTTATTGAGAGATCAAACTGTCATATTTACATCCAACGAAATTATTAACAAAACATTCATACGGTACATGCGCGATTCAATTTTACATTTATTTTCATGTGTATACTTGCTCGCCCTCATTCAAGCTTTCTTTTCGTTTATTTATTTATTTTTTTTGTTCATTGAAAAATGTTTAGGACGATATTTTTTACGTTTTCTTGCATATTCAACAAATTATTGTAAATTTTTTAACTATTCTTAGCAAGGCACACGACACGATATTGTTATTTTTTTCCAATATTGGCAAATTAAGTTTTGATGGAAGTCGACTTCTCAGCAGCAAGTGGCTTTATTTAAAATTTAATAACAGCACCAAGTACTAATATAAATTTATATAATTTGATTGTTTTGTTTTTGCTGAGTATTTTTTGTAAGTCGTAATAACAAAATGTTCGAGTCATGTATTTCTCGTTATCGCAACTATATAGGAGTTTTAAGAAATTAACGTATATGAAGTTTTATCTTCTTTTATCTAGTTAAATGAATTATTTTGAGAAGAGGTTTGAAACTTTAACTTTCATATTTTTAAAAAATTTTGTTTGTTTTAATATAAGTTTAATTTCAATTAGGTTTTTTTAAATTTAATCTAGGCGGAACATTTTAGTTTTAAATAGTTTCATCTCTTGTGCTTGCAAATAAATTATTCAAAAAAATTAGAGAAATTAAGCTAATAAAAAATTTATGACAATTTCAAAAAAAAACTCTGGAATAATACAAATTATATTTATAAATAAATATAAATATAATATAAAAAGCCGATTTAGCAGCACACACAAGGGAAAAAATATCTTGAACTTTATATTTGATGAATAAATGTGTTATTTTTATTTTGATATTTCTATTAGGAAATTTTCGGACGAATTGATTTCAGATCTTTTGATCTAATTCAGAACAATTGTTTTTATTCAATTTACTTTATATAAGTACTTATGAAATTTGTTTTTCTTTTTAGAGAGAAATTTTAAAATCAAGAAGTGTGATTTTAGTAAATGCATTTTTTTAAACACTGAAAAATATCACAAAAAAAAGTGATGAAGATTTTACAGAATTTGTACAACTCATTTTGTAGGTTAAAAAAAACACATACAAGAATTAAATTTTTAAAGTAAACTTTCAACATAAACATTTTGTTACATATAAATTTTGCAATTCCATAAATAGATTTAAAAAATTTTAAGCGTATGGTTAATGTTTGGCAATCTTTAATTCAAGAAAATTAGAAAAACTATTTTCTAAATGAATGTTATAGAAATTAAATTTCTATTTTTAATAACAAAATTTACATGAGAATGACTTTAAAAATATATAACATTTAAAAACAGTTTTCATAAAATAAAAAAATAGTTTAAGGCAGTTCACCTGCGAAAGTTTATAATAAATTATTATTATTATAATTTAGAATTATCTACAAAATTTTCTTTTAAAAAAATTTCTCGAAAATTAAACAATGTGAAATTTCTTTCATATCGATTTCTAAATAATAGAGAATTTTTTTTTTGCGTAAAAAAGACATTTCGTTTTTTTACTATTTAATTTTAAACAAGAGACTTGCAGATGAATTATCTTAAATCACAAATTCATGAGAATAATAATATTATAAATTCTATAAAAATGTCAATTGACAATTTTGCTCTAAATTTCAAGACTATGTATAAATATATATTATATATTTCTCGAAAGATGTGTAAAGAAGCATTGTGCTTAGAAATTTCTAAAATTGCATACAATTTTTTCAATTATTTTTTTATTAATATATACTAAATGCTCGCTTAGAAAAGTACTTTACAAAGACTCATTGCACAAGAGACGATGGTCTTACATTTATATATTATATATATATAAAAAAGTAGGATATATTATATCCAAAATCCTATATTTTTATCGTTTTTCTTTTCTATAAACAAATGCAGGGCATTGGAGGACCCAAACGTATAATCATTACTCAATATGAAAATGTTCATTTTGAGGAAAATATTATTTATAGCGATTAGTATGATCTTAATTTGCACTATTTCCTAATTTGTAGAAGGAGTTCTCGAATTTTCTTTTTAGTTAAAAAAATTTTTGTTACAATTTCGCTGCTCCCGTTATAATTTTTTCATAGAGTTCTGGTGTTACCTCAACGTATTCCTTATTGCCGTCACGGAAATAAACTTTATCTTGAATTTTGTTAGGATCGAAACCTTCTTTTTGGAGAGTAATTTTTTTTAATTTAAAAGTGCTGGTCATTTCAAGTTCTTTGACGATTCGCAAGAAAATTGGCCTTGCGTAGGAAGGTAGAGCTCTATCTAGACCTTCAGCGAGAGCTTTAAAGTCCAAAAGGCAATCCGGGTCGACAATCGCTGCCATTCCAGCTCGACCTTCAATTCCAGGTACCTAAAAAGTAAAAAACAAATTTGAAAAGTCTTTTTTATATTGTTATTCTCTTTCAATATTTTTGAAAATATTGACAAACCTGAACACCATAAACTGTTGTGTCTCGATGTCCAGCAACATTGCTCACGACACCTTCAACTTCAGCGGTTGCTACGTTTTCACCTTTCCATTTAAACGTATCGCCTGTTCTATCTTTGAAGTAAAAATAGCCTAATTCATCTTGTACCAAGATATCACCTGATAAAATAAGTTTTCTTATTATTATTCAAAAGATAAATTGCATTGTATTTTTTTTAGTTGATATTTATCATAATTTTTCAAATTTTAATGTTTTTTACGTACCAGTCAAAAACGCTTTATCTCCCTTGACAAAGACGTTCTCAATAATTTTCTTCTTGGACGCTTCTTCATCTAAATAACCATTGAATTCCCTAGATGCGTTGCCCTGTTTTATTAGACCAATAAACATTCCAGGTTCATCTGAAAAAATTGCGTGATTTTTCGTTAATAATAATCAATTCAGTTTTCAATGATTTTCTCGATTTTTCATTTGTATAAAAGAAATTATAATTTTCTAATTTTTCAATGTAAATTGAATTCAATTTTCATTGTAAATTATTTACATTTAACGTTAAATTTTTTATTTTCAAATTAAATATATGTTTGGAATGATTTAAAATTTTAATATTTATGAAAATGATTAATTTTTCTTACTGATTTCCGTTCGAATGCAAAAGCCATTTGAACCTCGAATCGGTTCGCAAGTTTCTGGATTTATTTTAATAAGTGCTACTGGATGTAGACTTTTAGGCAAAATACTAGGTACAAATCCAACTGCTCCAACTTGATTATCTACATTTACTGTAAATGGAAAATTTTTTTTTAATTTTAAAGCAAAAAGAGATATCAGATATTTTTTAAAAATTATTTTATATTCAGGTCTTATATAAAAATTTATGATTTTTCTGCCATGTTTTTCTGTTCTTATTTTTCCCTATACGTCAGAAAAAATAAAGAAATAAAAATGACAGGAAAAATGTTTCCTGTCATTTATTTGTTAGTTTTTTTCCTGATGTAGCAAGAAAGAAGACAGAAAAACAGACGACAAAATGTTGAATTGTCATAAATTTTCATAAATGAGTATCAAATATATTTTAATATTTTTAATTAAATTAAAAAAAAATTTAATTAATATTTGTCTTTTTTGGATTATAATTTAGAGTATTTAAATTTGATACCAATATTAGCGTTTCCTTCACTGGAACCGTAGACCTCAGTAATTTGTTCAATTTTAAAACGATTTACAAAATCTTGCCAAAGTTGGGGTCTCATTCCATTGCCAACCATTAATCTAACTGGGTGAGTAGTATCTTCAGGTCGTGGGGGAGCAGAAAGTAAATATCTGCATATTTCACCAAGGTATTGAGCAAGCTGAAAAAATAGAAAAGTTTTATTTTTTCTTATCTTGCCAGTTAACAATAATATATATCTAGTATTTTCGTGCATTACTTTCCGTTGGGAATTTTCTATGTATGTTAAATTCCATCAATTATGATTAATATCGAAATTAAAAGAAAATTAATTAATATAATGATTATATGAATTAATTAATATAATAATTATACGAATTTTTTAAAGAAAGTATAGTGGAACCTCTGTCATCCGAACTGTAAATAATTTTATCAGAACTTTTTAGGTCTTTCTAAACCTAAAAATTCATTTTTTAATTTTTTATATCTATCAGTACAAATACTCCTGCCCGAATTAGTTCGGTTAATCGAGGTTTCACTGTAAATGGATTTAAATTTTCAAAATTTTTAATATACCGTGCAATTGTATTTAATACAATCGGTCCAATAAGAAGTTACAGAGAATTTTGTTCTCAGTACACTTGGTATTCCTTTAACTAATGCACAACCAGTTCCAACCAATCCTCCTGCCATATGATACAAGGGAATAGAGTTGTACATAATATCACTGTCAGATCTTAAACCCAACATATGATACGTGGCCATTGTCACCAATAAGTATCTGAAATAATTTTCGAAAATTAAAAATTTAACGTTCAATTTTCATTTTCAACTTGTAATAAATTTAAAACAAGTATCTAAATATTTAATTTATAGACAATGAACATATAACAATTTTTGAATATTGAATTCAATATGAATAATAAATAATTTACAAATTTTCGCCAATTGGAAAAAATAGCATAAAATTAATTATGTTAGCTCCTTTATTAATTTTTTTGTTTTGTTAAGTCATTAAATAGTTGCTCAATTATTAATATAAATATGAATGATTATAATTTGTCATTAATATGAAATATATGCAATATATAAAGACCAGTTTTTTTTAGTGGAAAAAAGTTGTCTTTAAGACTATAGACTTTAGTTGAAAAGTACGTTTGACTGCTGGACTTTAATCTTATTCCCCTCAAGTTGTGAGGCCTCTCTGACAAGATTACGAATCATTCATTATATTCATTGTACTTCAGTACTCATTGTAGATCACTTGGAAGGGTTACATAATATTTTTTTAAATTTAGAAATATATAACTTTGTAAATTATTTTTTTACTGAATATTTCTCAGATAGTAATTACTATTCTCAGATAATTATAGGTAAATTTCATTAAAACGTCACTGAATATTCTAATCATAAAATTTTTATATTGATGATTTCCTTCATAAAAAGAAGAAAAAAAAATCGTCAGTTTTTTCTGATCCCCAATATCATATAATTAAAATTCAATTTATCATTTGTCATTTTCAAGTGTTTGTCCCTATCAATAAATTTAATGTCCTTGTCACAGATCCTTAATTTTCACCCTAATTGATATTAAAGAGTTTGAAATTACCTACATTGCTCTACCGATAGAAATATTTTTTAATTTACCTTTCTTTAAAAGAAAAAATTTTTTTATTTAATTAATTTATAATTTAATTCGAGCTAAATTAATTAATTTATCATAAATTTAAAAAAATATTAATAATTTTTTCCAATGATTTTCTCCAGAAAGAATTTAAAACTCGTAAAATTCGCTGTAAATGCGGCAAACGCATGAGATGTTGAGGAAAAATATTTTTGAAAATTACAAACTAAGAAACAAATCAATATTAATACTAAAGTAGTTTAAAAAAAAGTATATGAGTCTTAAATTTTGTAGTTAAATTGCTGGAGACCATTGATCGAGGTCCTTGTTTCACCTATTCTTTAGGCGTGTCAAAGTTGACCTACATATAACGCTCAATAATCATGAATAAGGAATAAGACCAAGTAACACAGATAGACTAGTTGCCCCAATGACAAACTTAGGCTTGATCGTTATTTCTTAAATTGTCATATGTCTTGTCATTTAATTAGAATTTAATTTTAATATTCTTAACGACTCATTTATTTCCCATTACTGGGATTCAATTAAATTTATATTGATTATACCTTGAATTTGGTATTTGGGCTGCCTTGGGTAATCCAGTGGTACCACTCGTGTATATGTAGAGTAATTTGTCCCTATAACCGGGTTCTTGATCGACAATTGGTTGTTCTGTACTGGCCTCTGATAAAATTTGATCCAAATTTTTAGCACCATTTGTACTGACATTATCACCACAGCCTTGTTTGAATTTTTCCAAATCCGCTATCGTTTCCCAAATTTCCTCAATAGCTGAAATCAACGATTTTTTATTTTTCCAGTGATAATTTTTTTTTAACTGGAGGTAAAAAATTACTCTAAACGCATATATGTTGCAAATTTAGAATTGTTGTCAGGTTTCTTATAAAGTTGATTTCTTGGGGATTTCTTAAACTTCCATTGTACATTAACTTCCTTTTTTTTTTGAAATTTCAAGGAAAATTAATTTCAATGGTAAATAATTACCGGATGTTAGTTCCTTGGAGAAAATGATGCCTTTAACTTTTGCTACTTTCAAACAATGAATTAATGAATTCAGCCGCAAATTTGTATTAATTAAAGCTGTGATAACACCAATTTTTCCCAAGCCCAACCACGTGGCGATAAATTCTGGTTTATTTGGCATTATCAACGCGACTGCATCTCCTTTTGAGTAGCCAGCTTTTTGAAAAACTGACGCTATCTGGTTGCTATATTTATCTATCTGAAAAAAGTTTCAAAATTTCATTTACACGTACAAAAATCTATGATTTATTGGAGGGAATGTTTTCTTTTGTTTCCAATTTTTATCATTTAATTGACCAGACGAACTATATTGCTTTTCATTATCTCTGTCTATTAAATTGATGATAAGTCTCGACATTGAATTTATACAAAAATAGAAAGTCATAGTAAATATTTACGAGCTCTATTCGTATTATTTTTGTTTTTTAAAGAAACGTTATTTAACGATGATTATTTTCGTGAAATTAATAATAATTGTATCAAATTGTGTAATCTCACGGAAATGCAAATTTTTTTTCTCATGTTAAACATTACTTGAGATTCATCGATAGGTAATTTTTTTTCTTTATTCCAAATTGAAATTCAAACAATACCAGATTCCTTATCAAAATTTAGACTTTACAATTTCTTTTCATTATTTGTTTGTTGAAAATTTAATGTGACGTTGGCGAAAGTTTAGTATTAGGTATGTGAGAGATAAAATTAAACTTTGTCATTTTGCACTTTGATCTTTATAAAATCAATTTAGCAGTTTTTATCATTGTCTGGTAGATAATTTTTATGAGTCTAATTAATGATTTGAACATCCGAATGAAAAAATGAGAAATAGTTTTTTTTTTAATTATATTTTTAAAAAATGTTTCCAATTATCGAATATAGTGAATACAATTATTTTTAATTAATTTATAATGTTAGTGTAATTTACTTACATCGGCATTAGTCCAAATGCGACCTTCAAAAATAAAGCAGGGCTTATTTGGATAAAGTCGAGCCCTTTCTCTAAAAATTTTCATCACTGTGCTATCATTTCGGACAAATCGTCTTGTTTCCAGATCGGCATTAACATAACGATAAAGAAATCTGTAATTAAAAAAAATTGTTTATAAAAAGTTCAGTTTTCATTTTGAAAAAATGCAATAATTATAATATAATAGTAGTAGACACATTCAAATAATTAATAATAATAGTTTCCTATGACATATAAAAAACTTGAAAACCAAAATAAATTAGGAAATAAAAATGTAATGAATTATTAGTGAAATTCGCATTTGTTTATACAAAATTAACAAAGAAATGTTCTTCAATTATTATTTAATCATTAATAGAGGGAATTTGTTTCAGAAATGATAAATGAATGTTGTAGGCTAATATGTTGACAGAAAAGACATAATTAGTTAATTTTTAATGTAATTTTCCGTAGGGTCATCAAAGGAAAAAAGCATTTCAAATTTCTTTAAATGTAGGTCTCTGAAGTTAGCGTCGACGCTCAGCGTCGAAAAATATTTTTTGGGGTTTTTGAGGATGAAAAATATCGCTAATGTCACTGCTTTTATTCACCTGAATTTTTGAAACTTTTCAGGGCAAAATTTGAACCTAAAATCTTTGAAAAAATGGTTTAATTTTTTTGGTTCCGCATAGAAAAAACATTTTCGACGCTCAGCGTCGACGCTAACTTCAGGGACCTTTAAATGTTGTACATTCCTCATTGGGACAAAAACCTATTAGAAAAATAGTAGAACCTAGTTCATCTTCTATTGTGTTCCTATGAGACTTTTTTACAAGGGTAGTTAAAAACGAAAATCAGATTGCTTCGTCGTGGAGGAAGCTTTGTATTTGTTATTGAGGATATTTTATTTGAATTCAATTGATGTAGGAATATTTTTTTTTGGATGTACAAGTCGC
>JUFY01028764.1:0-17040 GCA_001855655.1 Leptopilina clavipes | reverse complement strand
ATCATGTGGAAGTTTTCCATGTCAATTTTTTATGCTGTTTAATATTTATTGGGAAAATGACTAAATTACAAAATTTATGTTATACATAATAATTTAAAATTGATTATATTTCTTATTATAATTTATATAATATACATATTACGGAAATAGTAATTTCTTTCCTATTTTAAACTTGTTCTGAGAAGAAAAATATGAATGCGAATTGTATTTTTTGTAGATTGTACCGAATCTCGTGAGAATTTTGAAGAATTTAATTCACGCCGGATATTCCCCTGAACATGACGTTTCTGGAGTATCGGATCCATTTCTGCAAGTGAAAATTTTGCGACTCTTGAGGATTTTGGGACACAATGATGTGAACGCCTCCGAAGCAATGTACGACATTCTTGCTCAAGTCGCAACAAACACAGAGACGACGAAGAACGTTGGCAACACAATATTGTACGAAACGGTCTTATCCATCATGGACATTAAATCCGAAAGTGGACTGCGTGTATTGGCTGTGAATATTTTGGGCCGATTCTTGCTCAATAATGACAAGAACATCCGCTACGTTGCCTTAAATACATTACTGAAGACAGTCTACGTCGACACGAGTGCTGTGCAAAGACATCGTTCGACAATATTGGTAAGAGAGTGCTGCTGCTTTTCATTATTTTCTTCATTTCCAACCGACTTGAACAATCTTTCTTATTTTTCTACAGGAATGCTTGAAAGATCCCGACGTGTCAATAAGGCGACGGGCAATGGAGTTGAGTTTTGCCCTTGTAAATACGAATAATATTAGAAATATGATGAAGGAATTACTTCTCTTCTTGGAACGTGCAGATCCTGAATTTAAAGCTCAATGCAGCAGTAATATCGTTATGTCTGCAGAGAGGTTCTCTCCTAATAAGAGATGGCACCTTGAAACTTTGTTTAAAGTTCTCGTTGCTGTGAGTACACTCAACTTGAAAACATTTTAAAAGTCCTCCATAAGTCGGGATGTGGGGCGTTATTTCTGAACTGCCCCAAATTTTTTCGCCACATATTGGATAGCTTTTATACTTTCTGCATTTATTCCTCTATACAACAGTAATATAACCTAACTTCAACTTTTAAAATCAATTTTCAGATTAATAATATTTTTAGCTCCTTAAGAAAACTTTTAATTATATAGAAAAGTTATTAATTGAAATCTTTTGGGGTTTTAGGCAACAAAAAGTAAAAATTATAATTAACATTAATATTGCCAACTGAAAAATAAGAGTTATTCAATTCTTAAAAATATTTAAAAAATGTTTTTAATTAAAAATTAGTAATATTATTTATTCGAAATGCTAATAATAATAATAATCATGACAAGTAATTTATTAATTTATTTTGCTCTAGGCCGGTAATTATGTGAGAGACGATGTCGTAGCATGTACGATACAATTGATCTCAGAAACTCAAGCTCAACAGTGTTATGCAGTGAGCGCTCTTTGGAGGGCTTTAGAGAAAGATACGTCTGACAAACAACCATTGGCGCAGGTAGCCACTTGGTGTATAGGTGAATATGGAGATGTATTACTGTATGGTCCACATCCAGAGGATGCTGATGCACCCGTTGACGTAAGTAACACCGTAAAATGTACCAGTTGCATACACTATTTGACTTTTTTCCTTTTAGCGTCTTTAGTCCAGATGCAGGATTGCCACAAGAAATGAGGGAAATGTTCAGGGGATTTTTTCAAAAGTACTAGAAAAATATCCAATTTCTAGAATTACTATAAAAATTCTGGTTTTTAGTCTCCAAAAACTTAAAAACCATTAATTCTCCTTGAATTCTTTTCACCTTAAAAATTTTTGAATCACAATTAATTTTAAAACAATACATTGATTTTTTCTTATTTCTGTAAATAATTAAATTTATTTTAAATAATTAAATTTATTTTAAATAATTAAATTGTAGAATAACTTTCTTAAAGTTATTAATTATAATTAACTTAGAAAAGATTTTAGTTAAAAACAGTTGCAATTTTTAGAAATAATTGAATTTCAGAAGGTTTAAAACTAAAATTTTTTAAAATTTCAATTGCTGTGAAGAAATTAATAATAATTAAATATTTATTTAAAAAATTATTAAAGTTTTAAATAATTTTATTTCAAATTCTGAAAAATTTTAATTCAATTTTTTAAAGATACTTGAATTTAAAAAAAATGTGTTAAAGAATTATCAAATTAATTGGAATTTTGTGAGATTGAATTGAAAATAATTGTTAAAGAATTTCATTAGAGATTTCAAAAAATAGAATTATTAAATTAATAATTAGTAGATAATTGAATTTTTTAAAGAGTCACAATCGAAGATATTGATATGTTTGTTAGTGTAAAAACAACATTCATGGGTCTAAATTGCATCTCAAATAATTAATTTCGAAAGAATCACAATTGAAATTTTTATTAATTAGTTAATTTAAAAATTTTTTAATTATTTCTTTTTAAATTGAACCTTGGAAAAATTTTATTTAAAATTCTGAAAAATTAGGTTTTTAAAATATTTCATTTCTATTTTTGAAAGATAATTGAATTTTTATAAACAAGTAAATGGAAATTTTTGAAATAATTGAAATTTTCTTAAATTCTATTAAAAATAATTGTAACTAATTTTATTTTGAAAATAGGTGGACAAAATTCTGTTTGTAAATCAGGGAATAGTCAGAAAGAAAATCAAGTTTTTGTGGCAACCCTGAGATAAATTATTGGCAAATAGCAAAACATTATCCTCTTGGGTGTCAAAAAAGTTAATTTTAATTTAATCATTTTGTATTATTAATAACTAATCCAATTATAGTTTTCTATAATTGTGCAGTGCTATACCAAGAGAAATTAACTACTTTTCTGCTTTTTCGATTTAAAAAAACCAAATTTGGCTGCAAAATTGATGATATTTGTTCATAACGCAAAAGAACTGTTTGTCTTTATTATTTGCGCCCAATTCTTTTTTGCACACTAAAGAGCATGCAATTCCATACCAGTGAATGAAATAATACCAAGTCTCATTGAAAATGATGAGTTTCTCATGGAATCCTGAATTTTTATTAACTATAAAAAATTGAATTTTTGTAATAGTTGACGGAGGTCGAAATCATTGATGTTTATCAGAGACTACTTTGGAATCCGCAGAATACTGTTATTACGAAGCAGTACACTTTACTTTCTCTTACAAAGCTCAGCACTCGATTCCATAATGGAAATGAGTAAGTTCCAAGTCAGTGAAATTACACTCTTAGAAATTCCGGAAATTTTAATTTCACGTTCAAAGATTCATGACTTGCAAAACTTGATTTAATTTTAGCAATAAAAAATTTCCAAGAGTGTATGAATTTTAGTATTAAAATCGATGCACTTATTACAGATTGATCGTCACTGATGTAATATAGTGATTCTCCGTTTTACAGGAAAATTCGACAGATAATAGACACATTTGGAAGTAATTTACACATTGAACTTCAGCAACGTGGAATTGAGTTTTCTCAATTATTCAGGAAATACGACCACTTGAGACCGGCTCTTCTTGAACGAATGCCTCCAATGGAAACAGCGAGACCTCAAGCAAATGGAATAATAGGAATGGTGAACGGTGAACCAGATGTTCTCGAAGATGAAAAATCCTCAGTTCTAGAAGCTGATGCTTCTACTACTGACTCTGTAAGTTTTTAGTCAAAATTAGTATAATTTATTATATATCATATTAATACCTCAAAATGGGCAGACGGATTTTTTGAAATCTAAATTAAAAGCCGCTGCTAAGTGGTACTACCTTAACATTCAATTTCGGTGCGTAACATTTTCGTGTTCATTTCATTAATACTGTGCTTCCTCATAGATATAATTTTTTGTATTTAATACTTTTTTTTCATTCGAAATAGAATTAAAGCGTGTGTTAAAAGATGCGCTATAAAGAGCTCTACTAAATTAAAAAGAAATATTTTGAATACTTAAAAAATTTAAACCAAAAACACTGCAAACAGGCTTTTTTTCAAACTTTCAATTTTCAAAATATTAATATTTTCTCTATATTACATCGTAAAACGTTCAAAAATAGGTCAATCGATGCATTTTTAAAGCATCTATAAATTAAAAACTATAAAGTAAGAAAAGATACATCTCAGTCAGAGCTTTTGAGTGCGAGTGAGACAGACTTATGCGAAACGTATGCTTTCCTATGACTAACATGGAGCTTTTGTTACTGTATAATAAAACTTTAATAATAATATCAACCCAGAAAACGACAAATAGTGAAGTTTTTGAAAATTTTTGATTTTTAAAATGCTTGTAAAACTAATTCTATAAGTTATTCCCCAAAGGGATGTACAAAATGGTAAAAAAAATTTCATCTAGGTCTTAAATTTTTTGAGATAAATGCCAAAACTTAATGTTGACACACACACACACACACACATCGGGACATTTTTCAAAAACATCATTTTTGGGTTCCCAAGGTCGAAAAAAATCAATATGGATCAAAAAATCACAATTCAAAATTTTCACCAATATAAAGCTTCCCTATGAAGAAGCAATAAATAAATAAAAAATCCATATTTTAAGTTAAAATGTTTATCTTTACTTAAGTTCAAGTTAGTACATAATAAAATTGTACTTCTTGCATCAAGTCAAATTGAATGGCCTATATTAAAAACTATATTTATATTCGTAAATAATAGTATATTATGCTACAAGTGTGGATAGGCAGGGATTATTTGATGAGTGGCATACGCTATTTTTTTTTAACTTTTGAAATAAAATGGCCACTTTATTTTAGTGTTGAAATGAGAAAATAAGAAACTCAAATTAGAGTCAGTAAAGTCATACGAAGATGATTTTTACTGAGGTACTTTCTCGACCCGATTACTTATATCATGGCGCTACCTTCATTTCCATTATTAAAACTTGTCGGTATATTATTTCGCGCTTTTGCGTTAAATAATCATTATTTCACGCAAAAGCGTTAAATAATGAATCGAGTGAAATAATGGACAGTTTAGCACACTTTAAACACGTAAATAAAGTGGCCATTATTTCAAAAGTTGAAAAAAAAAATTTTATTGAGATTTAAGTAAGGTATTACAAAAATGGTTGAATTTGCAATGTTTCCTTAAATTAAAATGACTCATAAAATAATAAACATTTTTCAAGGTTCCATGGTTTATTTTAAAAGTAATTTTTCATGCATTTAAAATATGTGTACGTCCACTAAAAGTGGTTCAGATTTTTGATTTTTTTTCTTGATGAAGAACAAACTACAGAGTGTCTCACGTCAAATAATTCGTGTACCATAACTTTATCATAATAATTATGATATTATTATTTTTAATTTTATTTTTTAATCAACTTGACGAATTTTTTACCTAGTGGGGTTTAAGACCTTTCAAAATGTTCGAAATTTAATCAAGAATACGCTCATATAGATAAGGCCAAAAGTGCCAAAATGGGCGCTTTTCATGCGGACGTACTCATTTATTATTATCACTAGTGTTCTAATTTTATCCAAGACCATGAAAGTTGTTCAAGTTGGTCCAAGAAATGTGGAAAAATCAAAAACATTACCATTATCATATTTTATGGTAAAAAATATTTATGTGGACTTTTCAACATTTCTTGGACCAACTTTAACAATTTTCATGGTCTTGGAAGTAATTTTAATTTCAGAAAGTTTTGCAAATTCAACCATTTTTGTCATACCTTAGTTAAAAATTAATCTAATCCTTTTGTTTAGAAAAAATGTAATTAAAAATATAATTTAGAAAATGAACCATTTTTATCGCAACAGAACGCCCTCCTGGATCTTCTTGGAACAGCTGATTTGAATTCGTCAGTGACCAGTGTGTCTACAACAATTCTTCCTCCAAGCACGTCTGTCACGAATAGCAATGACCTTCTGGACCTTTTGGGTGGATTGGATTTGAGTACACCAACGTCGACTCCTGCCAAAATACTACAGTCGCCTTCACAAATATTTAGTCCAACAAACAGCTCTAATTTCTTAGTTGATGGACTTCTCAACTCTTCCTCCTCATCAAATGAAAATGGTTTGCTTCTATTTTTTACATTTTGCAAAGATTTAAATAGTATAATATTTATATATAATTATATTCACGGGTATACTTGGTTAGTCCAACAGTATGAAACAGTATTTATATGTTTCTTGGGCTTGCTAATTATTGTGAATGTAAAGTCAGTTTTCAAACATTCAATTTACTCTTTTTAAATTGATTAACTCAAAAAGAAATTTTTTTTAATATCTCTGAGCTTAAATTAATTTAAGAATCACAGAATTGTAGATTTTCACTTTTTTTGTTTTTATAAATGATTCATTTTTCTTTCGTTACGTATATCAATAACTTTTTAATTTTAGATCATATAAAGTTCAAACATAGGTCTTTGGATACGTCTTTAAAGCATCTATAAAATGGATTCAAAATTTAAAAACTTAATGACAATTTAATACCGAGAAACCACAAAAAAATCACATTTCTTAAAATGTCAATAACTTTGGTTGACATGACAACAGAATGTTCAAAAAAGAACATTCTGGTCAAAAGATGTGTCTTAAAGAGATCTACAAAAATGAAGGGAAAACCGATATAGGTCTCAGAACATATTTTTGGAAATATTTAAAAAAACGTTTTTTGAAAAAATTTAAAACGCGAAAAAAACGTAGTTAAACTTGACGAATTAAATTCATAAACTACTGATATTATGTCCCCCGATGAGACCTAAAATTAAAAAAAAATTCATCCCTAAGGCTCTTAGAGTTTCGAGATATGAAAATTTAATGTATACACACACACACAGAATTACATTTTTTTAAATGTTATTTTTGGATTCTAAATTTTAAATTATCGAAATTTCAACTCATTTTAATTTTAATCAAACCCAAATTAAATCCATCGAAACTAAAGCTTATCCAGATTACTATCTATCTAAGGAATAATCAATTTAAATGTTCCATTATTCAAATTTTGAACTATTTAAGCTTCAATTATTGATAAAAAATATTAATTATGTAGATACAACTTACTTGCTTTGCACGTTAATTTCTTTTATTTAGTTGGAAAATAATTCACCTCTTCACCTATTTTAAGGGGTTATATACAGCCAGGAGGCCAAAAAAGCGCTATTTCAATCATTTTTCCTGAGTAGACTTTTTACTTTTTTACACATATTTATGGTAACGTTTAAGTGTATTTTAACACTTTTTATTTGTAAAAATAATTATTTTAAAAGCTGATATAGCTGGTCTCCGGGAGCTCCTCTAAAAAAAACTAAAAAATTTCGTCAATGTTATGTGTTATTTTGTATTCGATCGAAGGAATAAGCAAAATAATAATTTCTGACATAATGTCGGCTTCTCAAAAAATATCGATTTTTACCATAACTTGGGCTTTAAATTGTTCATAAAATGAACTTTAAAAAACACAATTTTGAGAAAAACGCGTGTTTGCTTTTAAATTTTTAATAAAATAATAATTTTTTATCAAAAAAGTAAGATTTTTAATCCTGATGAATTTTCTCATTTTCTAACAAAATTTCTACTTTATATAGACCAATTGTTCCGTCTTTATGCAAAGAAAAATAAAATTTTATTATATATCAGCTTCAATATCCATCATAAAAAGTTTTTTTGAAGAAAATTTTTTTGTGAGAATTTTCTAAAATTCTTGTGTCTATTTTAAGATATTAATATGATAAACATGCCTATCAATTTTACTTAAATTCGTTAAAACCTTTTCGAGTTATCGTGTTCACAACAAACGTTATCCACACACACATAAACAAATACATCCGGACATTTGATCAGGAACTTGTATATATAAAATGTCTAAATAGAGAAAAATTGGTTTTGAACATTTTTAAATAAATTTTAAATTAGAGGAATTCAAAACTAATTCCACGAGGAAGCAAAAAGTCGTCGATATATGCTACTGCTAATTTTGTAATGTTATTTTTATGTTAATTTTAGAAGCCCAAAATATGGTTGTCTATGATAAGTCGGGATTGAAAATTACCTTCAAATTAGAAAGGTCAACAGATAATGCGGATTTACTGATAATAAACATGTCGGCACAAAATACAGGACCAACTCCATTGACTGAATTTTTATTTCAAGCTGCAGTTCCTAAGGTAGTATGCCCAACTGGGAAATAATTGAAAAAGCCAACCTAAGATTATAGTTAATAAATTAATAAAATGAATGAAATCGACTTAAAATGTTGAAAAGCATTAACACATTATTAATGTTTAATTATTTTTCAGACATTCCAGTTACAAATGTTTTCGCCTTCCGGCACTGTTATTTCCCCGTCGGGTCAAGTTACTCAAGTGTTAAAAGTAACAAATATTAACAAAGTAAGTTATAAGTTTTATCAAAACCAAATTATGACAAGGGTGTTTTGTGTCTTTTTCATTGAAACTTCAATAATTATCATCGTTTCTACTTTGCAATAACTATAGATTTTAGTTTATTGTAATAAAAATGAATTACATATTCAACTAATATAATAAAACATTAATCACGTTTTAGGGTTCGTTGAGAATGAGATTACGCATTTCTTACACGGGATTAGCGGGTCCAGTCCTGGAACAGGCAGAAGTAAATAGCTTTCCATCTCTTGTATCACAGTGACAGTAGACTGTACAGAAGCCAATTGTACATATGCCTGCCTAATAACTAAGCGAGTCTTTAATAGACTGAATTCTAATCTCACATCTGCGATCGTCGCTTTCAGACTAGCGATTTCATGTTCCAAAAACTTTTCAACAATTTTTTAATACTTGGAAGATTATTTACGTGGAACATATCTTCAAATATGAAAGTTAAACAATTAATTTAATGAGAGTAACTTGTTTTAAGTGAAGCATTCATTTTTTGTAGAGTCAGTCTTGTCGATTTTAACAAAATTTTGTATAATTACAGCTTCACATGAGAGCTACTTCTATGTTAAAGAAATTTCCAATATACACAAAAACTGAGAATTAAGACAAGTTAAAATAACTTTAATTTGGAGATTGCATCTTAAGATATCATTTTTGGTGAACGTGACCCATTAATTTGACTTGAAATAAATTTCAACTTGATTTGTTTTTAAATTAAAGATTAAGCGAAGGAAAATAACGAAATGCTTTGATTAATAGAAATAATTTTAAAGGGCAAAATTGGAAAAATTGTTAATTCTTTTAACATACAAGTAGCTCTAACATGAAACTATTTTTACAAATAGTGTGAAATCGGAAGATCACTTGTAAATTTATATATTGTAGGAATATCATACGTATTCGCTATAATAAAAGGATACCAAACCCTTTTAAATATATTTCCCTAATTCTCGATCTAGAAAAATATTTATGTATATTAAAGGAAAGGTTGCAAATATATTTACATGTATATATATTATACATATATTTTAATAAAAAAAGAAAAGATTTTTAAATCCTGTGTAAGCTAAATACCAAATGTTCTGTAAAATAATTGTAGCCTCTCTTTTAAAATAATTAAAAATACATTGGAATTGTGAGTTTAGAAGAAATTTGGAAATTTGATAGTCTTGTTTCTTTTTTGTTTCTAAGAAAATTTCACGAAAAGAAAAAGAAAAATGACTCGCTTACCTGCAAAGACTGTCGATAAATGGGAAGCAATGCGGACCTGTAATGTTAGACTGGAAAATTGTTAATTAATACTATTTACACTGAAATAATAGGAAATCCGATTACCAAATGTTTAACATTTTACGAACTTTTGTAAAAATCTAAAAAGTTTTAATAACGAATTAGAATTTTTATTGCAATTGTCGACAGTCATCTTCTGTATTATAGGTTTTATAATAAGTCTCTAAAATTCACGTATTTAACAAAAAATGTCCCAACAATGGATGAGTAAGCGAATGAAACATAGGAGACGAAAAAAAAGTTACTTTCGGTTACTTTTTTGGTAAACTTTTGGAGTTTTTATATCTAAAAATACAGTTGGATCGAAACATTGGCGAATGTTTTAGTTCCTAATCCCACCACAGTGAAAAACTTCGCATGACATTAGCAATTTGTAGTGCCGTATACTCACCGAAGATTAAGGACGATGGTGACCATACATAACCTCAAAAGTAAAAAATTATTTTTTACAACAAAAAAAATATAGGTAATTAAAATTAATTTCGTCAAACTTTGAAAAGTTAAAAAATGTTAAAAAATTATTTTATATTTTTTCAGCTGATAGAAAAACTCCCAATACGAAGTTTCAAATAGTTTCCCATAAAAACATTCCCGAAAATAACTCTTTCTTTCGGCTCCTAAGTGTATATCTGCCCTTAATTTACGTACTTTACTTTCAGTTACTTTATTCATAATGAAAAAATCAATCGAAAATGAACAAAGTAACTTTATGAGTTACTTTCGGTGTCCTACAGAGTTGTTGAAAATGTTGCTTTCGATAAGTGCGTTGTTAAAAATAAATTATCAAGAAATATAATTTATACTTTCTAAGTTTAAACATGAAAATGGTCGCTCAAAACTTAAAACAGAAAACTTGCAATTTTTCCTAAGGTTTGACTTGCAATAAAAACTTCTCGCAAACATTTCTTTAGTTTTGTAAATAACATGTTTATTGGTGAATATTCTCAAGGAAATGTGTAAAGGATCAAGAATTATATTAGACGCAAATAGGTGATCCGAAGATGAATAAAAAGTTTTAAATATTTCAATTCGAGAACTTTGAATTTATCTGGACAGTTTTGAAAGAATATTAATTTAAATCATGATAAATTATTCAAAAATTATTATTAAAATGATTAAAAGTGAGTATTAAAGTATAGTGAGAGTTTTAGCTCTTTGGGGAAAATTAAAAATGAAAATATTGTTTAAGGTGATAAAGTGAACGCTCATCATTGATTGTTTTCTTTTTTTTTGTATGTTGCTTGTAATTATCAGATGTTATGTAAATATTAGCTAGAAATAATCGCGAATATCATTTATACTACGTTAACATGAAAAGTTAGAAAAATGCATCCGGTGTGTTATGCAGTAATGTATACGTAAATTGCATTGTCTATCAATTTATCTGAAGTAACAAATACTACAGTGGAAGAGAAAACTGAAATAAACTTTTTGAAATTTTTTTTCCGAAAATCTTGTTTCAAACATGTTTTTATTATTTGAAAATTCAATTCCAATTGTTCGAAAGGAAATAAACGCCAGAGTATGAAATAGTTTTTATACAAATTTTGAATAGTTACAATTAATATTATTATTATTATCATTATTTCTTAAATCGCACAGTGGGCCCAAAAATGAAAACATCAAATTTAATTGTAAAATTCTTCAATAATTTCGTATATCATTAGACTACACATTGACACGCATTTGAAATTTGAAGAATTTGCTGAAATTGGAAATATGTTATTAATTTCTCCTTGAAACTGCAAAATGTGGAACATATAGAACAAAAGTGTGAAAAATTTCAATATTGCTCTTCAGTAGAAAAGTGATGATGTAAATGAACTACAGTCGGGTTGCGACATTGGCGAATCCCGCATTACTGAGGAACCGTTTTAGTTCCTAATGCTACCACACCTTAGCAATTTGCAGTGCCGTAAAAATTTTTTTATTGAATAATTTTTCTTAATTGTAATAATCTTAATTGGAACACATTGTTTTTTACCATAAAAACTAATTAATTTATTGTAAATCTGTATTTAAAAATTTCTAGTGGATTTTCTATTATGTTTCTATGTTATATTACACAGTCTGGAGATTCGAGGGAAGAAAATTTACATTGATGAAAATAAGTTATTTTTATTGTATATACAATTACCTTTAAAATGAGCGCATGTTAGTGAAAAAAATGTTCATTACTTCAAGAATAATATTAATTTTAAAAGACATTGCAAATTCAACTATTTTTATGATATTTCATTTAGAACGCAAGCTAATCCTTTCATTAGGAATGATTTTTTGCAGAATTTTAACAGTTGTTAAGAACACAGAAAAAATTTTAATTGGAATGGTTCAGGAAATAATATGTAGTTATTTTCGTATCAAGGGCGCAAAATGAGGTAAAAGCACTAGTACCTGCACACTTCTGAACGGGTTTCATATTAAACCATATTTTTTATTAAAGTAGTAGTGTATCGTTTGACTTACATCCTAAAGATACTTTTTAATGAAAAGCTCTTTGCAAAAAACGAATTTTATTATGTTAAATAAGAAGATTAAAAAATTACTTCCAGAAGTTGGACAGGTTATTTCGAGGAACCGTAGTAGTTGGACAGATTGGACCCAGTAGTTGGACATTAACAATTCAATTAAATCTGTCCAACTATTGGGGTTCGACAAATTTGAAAGCAGCAGGTAAACTTGGACACTCCTAATAACACACATTTAGATTAAATTATAATTAATTCATTGATTTCAATTAATAAAAAAATTAATGAATTTAAATAAAAACTAATTAAACTGACTATATTAATTAAATCTATTGAATTTATTGAGTTAATGAATTAAATCCTTGTTCAACTACTGGGTACGACATGTATTTATAAGCGACAGGTAAACTTGGACACTAGTTTTAAAAAAACAATTTTATATAATTTTTTTGCTTCTACGATTAATAAATTTAATTCTACTTGAAAGTTGACTATTTAAAGAGTATCTCCAAATTTTTTATTTAATTAGGAGGCAATTTTTCGTTTTTTTTGCTACTTTCCAACTACTGGGTGCAATTTCTTCTTTGTCCAGGTACTGGTGCTTTTATCTTAGGTGATTGAGACGAAGGCGAGATGAAGAGACCAAGGGGATCCATTCCGCCCCAGAAGCGAAGCCGAGGGTGCGGGAGGGTCTTCTATCTCACTTACTCTCATGAATTTCCGGTTGACGTTTCACTTTTTACTTCTCCATGTGATTTCACGCTAAGTGTGTCATTGGGTGCACGAGAAACGGGCTCAAAGGAGCACTTTGCGCCCTAGAACGCAACGTGGCGGGCGCAAAGGTGCATTTTGCGCCTGCTTGTCCTTCTCCGGGCGGGAATAGTTTACTTTGCACCTGCTTCAAGGGCACGAAATGACACACTTTCCGTGCAGGGAGGACAAAAATGATTTTTCGCAGCTATGAATAATAATTTTACATTTAATACCCATCGATTTGACAGTTTCAAACAATTGCCTCACAACTAGTGATATTATATGTGTCTCACAATCAAAAATTTACGATTTAGAAATAATAAAAAAAGCTTTTAAATCATTTATTGCAGTAATGCTACTGCATCACAAAGTATGAGCAAAGCAAAAGACGAAAAAGCAATGCACTTATTATTATATACACTGTTGGGATCTAATAAAAGCAACACTTCTATTCACTTCGGTGTAAACACAAAAATTGACTAATATCTAAAAACTATTAGTGACTATCCCCTACTATTTTAGCAAATTGACGAAATCAGGTAAGTACTGTTCTGTATATATTTAAGTATATTTTGACAATTTTTATTTGTTCGTTTCATGATTATTTTAAGTATTAATAGTTTGTATTGCAATTATGATGCATGTTGGCTTTACGATTAGATTAGGAAACATTCAAGTTTTTAATTATGTATTGAAGTACATAGAGGGGTGAATCCTTTTCTTTCTATATTGCTTCATGAATTACTATAGAATCAAAAAACATTTAAAAAATTGGCTACTTATTTAGTTATAAAGTCATTTTCATTAAATGACTTTATAATTAAGTAAGTAGCATAATTAAAAACTTGAATGTTTCCTAACCTAATCGTAAAGGCAACATCACATTTGTTATACATTTATTAATACTTAAGGACGTTTATCCAAAAAATGCAGACCTTTATGAAAAAATATTTATTTGGCATTTAAAAATTTTAATTATTTATATTAATAGTATCTTTTAAAAGAACAAATATCAATTTATAGGGAAAAAATTTAAAAGCCACAATAATGATTTATTTAGTCATTTTGCATGCAATCAAAAATTCTTTCATATCGCTTCTACAAAATTTTTTAAAAATGATTCGATTTTAATCAATGACGGCTTATATGAAAGAATTTTTGATTTCATGCAAAATGAATAAACAAATCATTATTGTGGCTTTTAAATTTTTTTCCTATAAATTGATATTTGTTCTTTTAAAAGGTACTATTAATATAAATAATTTAATTTTTTAAATGCCTAATAAATATTTTTTTCTGAAGGTCTGCATTTTTTGGATAAACGTCCTTAAAATAATCATGTAACGAACAAACAAAAATTGTCAAAATATTGTCAAATATATGAACGATTCCACGAAAGGTGATCAAGGTGAAAAAATATTTTTTCTGGAAACTTATGGAATTTGTAGTAAAATTACATGATAATATTTGGCAAAAATATTCTCCTATTTTGACCAATACTTTTCGAGGGGGAAGGGGGTAAAAAATTCGGGGTTAATGGTACACCGTTTTTTTGACAAAAATGTGCCTAGAAGGTTTTACTTTTAAAAATTAGTGAAAACCACTAAATCGAGTGGTTTATCGAAAGGGCATAAAAAATCTATCGAAACTGATATGTACAAATTTCTTTTATTTAATAATTTAAGAGAAGAAAATTATCAAAATGTACGGTGTACCGTAAGACCCCGAAACTTTCACCCCCCCCCCCCCCTCAAAAAATATTGAACTAAATCAAAAAGTATTTTTACCAAAAATTACCATCCATGTATGTATCCATGTAATTGAGAACTACAAATGCTTCTGGACTTTAAAATGATGCCTAAATGTATGTCAATATGTAGTCTAATGATATACGAAATTGCAGAATTTTACGATGACTTTTGTCATTGAGAACTACAAATGCTTCTGGACTTTAAAATGATGCCTAAATGTATGTCAATATGTAGTCTAATGATATACGAAATTGCAGAATTTTACGATGACTTTTGTTTTTTTAATTTTGGGATATAAAATAGTGTTCCGGTCCCACTGTGAATCGTGAAAAAGGTAGATGCTGATTTGTCTTTGTTATTGTTTAGTAGTATAATTTAAAGATCATTATTTTCATTTGCAGCAAAGAAAAGTTTCAAAACAACTTAAAATTTCATTAAGATTAGTTTTATAAAAGAGTTGAAATTTCAATAAATATTTGGAATAAGATGAAATTGCAAAATGATAAAAGAGAAATAAAGTCTATAATGTTGTTTTTAAGTATGACTGCTTATTTACACTACAGCCGGAAATTGTGTGTCAACTTATAACGCGAGCTATTAAAAATTATAATCGTATTCAGTTGGAGACAGTTCCCACCTCCGCAATATTGCACGGTAACATAAATGTTATTTAACAGTAACATTACACGGCAAGGCTGACACAATATTGCACTGTAACATAGCCTTAGCATTGCATATGTTGTCGCAATATTACTCAGTAACATTGCTGTAACATTACCAATTTTTTACAATAAGCATGCAAAAGAATTTTAAAATATTTTATTAACCTTGCCATACAGTGTTAAGGTTAAGGCCTGCAGCAACATTGCTAACATCGCTATTTTTCACATGCACACTTGTACTTAATTTTCGAAAACGCATTAAAAGATTGTTTAAATTATTTTTGTAATCAAAAGTTAGCCTAGACTTTACGGAATTGCTATTTTTCCAGTCAATGTAATTTTTATTGACTATCATTGACTATGTAGCTCACGATGTAAGCTGATTCACAATTTTTGACAACAGTTTACGTTCTTGATAATTTTTCTCTTTGTTCTTTGAAAATTGTGTATGTTATTATTGTACTTAATTAGCATAGTAGTCGTTATGACAACAGTATTTTTGGAAATGAATAAATTTCTGATTTGAGGGGGTAATATTACCTCTTTGAATATCAAGAACTAAAATGATACAATTTTAACCCTAGCAAGTAGGCGGCGGCCTCTTTTTGTACTGTTAAACTTTGAGTCAATTGAATATGTTAATTTTAGATGCGTGCAGCAATTTAGTTGGTGCAAAAATGGAATTGGGTTATCGTTCAAAAATTGAAATGACTGTAGACTGGGTTTTTCGATTTTTTAGCTATTTTAGATTTTAGCTTCGTCCCTCGTGCGTATTGGATGAAAGGAATGCTTATCGAATGGAAGTTTGAGTGGCCTTGTCCATAGAAATGCATGACTCAGCGTCGGCTCTTCGGTGCGAAAAGTTCTGCCTAATTTTAAAGAAATCCACTTAACGAGGAACATTAAGTTTTTGAGAAAACAAGGAAACATTACATTTTGTCAAATTATATTGCAGACTTGTTTTCCATCTTACACTAGTTTTATAAACATAATTATATAAAGAATGCATGTATAATATACATACTCACAGCATTGTACAGAATTATGTAAAGTGTCATTTTTTGAGACGAGACAGTCTTGAAGAATATTGCAATTTTTAGATGAGCCTGTATGCAAAAGAATAATGATTTTGATGAACACAGTTGGCTGTATATACTTTTTAGCAAATCAACGTGTGAAAATAAAGTGTATTTTTATTCCTTAGTACTCTTCTTTTTTTAAGGATAATATAATTGTCATTTTCCTTATGGAAAGTGCTACGTCTCAGAAGGAGACCAGTACTACTATTTTAATATTACTACCTGTTTTATTTTCGAACTATAAGAGTTCGAGCAAAGGGGACAGGTAAAAGGAAACCAATGTTTAAAATACAATTTTGTCCTTTCTTTATTTGGTTACAAGCAAACTCTCGGTAGAAATTGATAGTTGACGTTCTCACTCTTCAGTACTGATGCTGACAGTTCTGAAAGTATAACAGATTTTAGCATGTACAGAAGAGTGAAATTACTGAGAAAGGTATGGAAAAAACGGTACTTACCGAAAATAGAAATTGTGCTGATTAACCAATTTCCCAGCTGATATTCGTTAATTAGTTGATAATTGGCCCTGGCAGTATTTTGGCAGTTGGTTCCAATTATTGGCAGTTGATTCCAATTTATTGACAGTTGATTTCCAATTGATTGGCAGTTGATTGGCCGTGAGTGGTCAGTTGGTGGT
>JUFY01028763.1:0-27044 GCA_001855655.1 Leptopilina clavipes | reverse complement strand
CCGTATTTTCCAAATTCCCATTTTTTTGACAAATACGGCAGTATGCAGGGGCCGCTTTTCTTCGTCCACATCCTTCCTTCCTTCAGGTTGTTCTTTTGAGTATTGACTGAAACCATAAAAAATATAATCATAAATTTAATTATCTTAAACATTACTAAGTGTTGATAATTAATTAATATTTATGCAATTCGAAGTACACCAACCGCACGAAATAAGAGACTGTCAATCGTACTTCGAATTCGTATCGACGCCGAATAAAAATTAAGCAACGGCAGCGCCAACTAGGTGTAGCGTCTGGCACTCTCCGGTTAGAGAAACGTTTTAATACTTTTAATATACTCAACTAAAAAAGTTTTAATACTGTATCTGTTCTAAAAAAGCGATACCTCTCTGAAACCGTTGTTGCTCGTAATGTATAAAATCTATACTAAACCTTAATATATTAAACCAAATTCTAGGCTTGTAATTTGACTTGCTTTCGCAATCTAATTTTAAATTTATGTATACGATTAACTTAGAAGAAAGTAAACTTACCACCAATAATAATTATCGCCTAATGATAAAGAGAAACGATGACAGTAAGCTTTCTTCCAGTGGACTCTTTGATTTATCTCCTCCTGATGTGAACCAACAGGCAGCATAATCCTTTTTCAGATGGACGATTCACCTCCTCCCATGATCCAACCGAACCCGATCTCCTCCAAAAACAGCTTCAGAACAAACGCCATTCCTCGAAGAAAACACACCTGTAAATTAAAAAGAAAACCTTTTGTATAAGAGAATAATTTCTCTTTAAAAAAAAAAATTATAACTATGAATGGAGTACATAGTTTCACAAAATGACATCTTGTACTGGGATTAGCATAATATAGATTATAGATATGTCCGTCATGACCGAACTAGTTTTCTCTTCTTTTTTGGTATATTGTGTTAGAGATATTACTATACTCAGTTGGGAAAAGCGCTGCAATTCTCGGTTCGTGTCTGGTCGTGCAGACTCGTGTTGTAACGAATTTTCACGAGTCTTCACGAACAGATACGAACTTGAACGAATCATACATATTCGTCACTTGTAAATCAATCTAAAAAAAAACTAAAACTGCATCAATGTCTGCAATACAGCATATACCAAAAGAGAAGAGAAAAACAGGCCTCACATTATACTAATTCATCGCAGCTGTGTACTTAGGTTATACTACTATAGTCTAACCTAAAAGTATGGGAAAAAATACCTTAAGGACTGAAGGGATCTGAATTTTTAAGTTAGATCAGTCACCTAAAATTTGTTTCCAACGATTCCTTATGCAACTAAACAGAAAATAAATATTCACCTCTAAGTAACTGACTACATGAAAAAAAGTTTCAAACCTAATATTAGACTTAAACATAAAATTTATTTTCAACGACTGCATTATAATAAAACTATATCTTATTACGTGTTTTATCGATCTGAATCGTTACGAGTATTACTGAAAAATCTATTTGACATATTAAATCAGTCCCATTGATTGCTTCAAAAGATATTTAAATTCTTATTATATTATTAAAATCATATACGTTCGGGATGTTGAGAAATGTTCACAAAAGCCCTCCTCAGACGTGCTATTCGATGATGTTTCAAATTAAAATGATATATATTTTTTTCTTTCATCAATTCATAAAACTGAGTTCCTATTCGCACCGTGTTCCGGACTTTGATCTTAGGCTAACATGATGGCCGCCAGTAAATTCATCGTTATGGTATAGGGCGGAGCATATATGTGATATCATCACCCCTAGTGTGCAAACAGAAGTACACTCGCATTCGAAATATGAATCGCGAGTAAAAGAAATGAATCTGATTACTGTGACTGAAAATGCATTTTTTTTCAAAACTTGATGCAAACACTTTAGAAATTGAATTTAACACTTTTGTTCAAAAAGAAACATAACTAGAAATTTTAATGCCTCTGCTTTTATTAATTTTGAGTCCGTAGATATTAATGGTCTAAAGCCTGTATATTAATTATGTGAAATTAAAATAATATTGTTTGTTTCAATTGTGTGTTTTTTTTATATCACCAAATGTAAGCACAACATAATAAAGAAGCTGTCAATCATATAGTATATTCGAGTGTGTGAAAGAACGGTTTGTATTTTAATATTGTTCTGACAATAAATACGAATTATTCTCTTTTATTAAAGTACTAAATCACACAATTATTATAACAATTGAAATAATGGAGTATTTGCCACTCTCTAAATATTAATTGTTGGTCTTTTACTAATGAAATACTGTAAATTTGTCAACTGATCGCTTCAGTAAACACATGTTTACTAATTAGTATAACAAAAATTATTAAACACGGTCAAAATAAGTAGGATTGGTACTAATAATTAGGATTTGAAGAGTACTCTCTAAGTAATTAAATAGTCGATCAAGTTAGTTAAAAAACTTTGATTAAATTAGTCCAAACGTTTACTAATAATTTAATCTTGCTAATGAAAAATATATACAGAAGAACAAAAAACAAAATTTTGAAAATACATTCTATCTTTAAGTGTACCTATAAATTGTTAATTATAAAATCTCATTCAAATTCATTGGAAATCCTTTTTCCATTATAATTCAAATCCAGAAAATCCTTTCACAAAATAATATTTTTAAATATATATTACACAACTTGTAATGAGTTTGTAACTTTAAAAAAGACCAATAACCAATACTCTTGCAATTGCATCGAAAAAGGGAAGATAATTTGTGACACAATATTAGAAGGATTTTAATGAATGAGGAGTCGTGACTGTTGAGAAACCGAGATTCAAATAATTTTATCCGTGAGCCTGGAGGCGCCGATGAGTACGCGTTGTCTACGAATAGGGCCAATTATATCCGAATAGGAGAGAGAGAGTTGTGACTGTTGCTGTATCGTATTTTACCCTAATGGGAACGTATATGATGAGAGAATGACGACGTGATTCTAGCCAATGTCGGACGTGCTTAGACCGAGATGTGACGTGACCAATAAATCAAGCCAATCAGAAGTCGAGAATCAATTCTATTTTTCTCCAAAACAAAAAAAAAAAAAAAACAGAAAAATTCTCTACAAGATTATATTTTCATTCTCTAACGATTTAAATTGCTTTAAAAATAACCAATAGAATATTAAAATTAATTGAATTTTTCTGCGAAAACAGATACCGAATGCAAGTATTTAGTATTATAGAAAAATAAAATTTTGCACAACTAAAAGTATAATTAAAAAAAAAAAAATACCCAAGAAATCGTATAGCAAAGTATATTAGAAGGTCTGTGCAATATTCTTTTCAAAGTTGATATCATATTCTCTCAAGTTTTCCACAATTTTCCACGAAATTGGCATAATCTTTCAAATGTCTCGCTTTCCGCGATAAGTCCGCGCAATGTCGTTATACGTCAGAAAGAGTATTATAAAAAGAAAAAAAAAAAGAAAGATACGATCATCTTTACGCTCCTGCTAAGTTCTTAGCGTTGGGTGAAAATTTAAAGTTTAATATTTAACGAGACTCCCGCATCAAGCGTTATCGACTTACCTCCGTGAAAGTCGTATTACGTAATCCCCTTTTGAAGCCGTATTCCGTTCGCCATTAAGGCGTTCTCTCTCCTCCAACTTTGACAAATCTCAGATTATTCTTTCCTTGGATCGCGTTACGACGGACACAACCCCCGACTATGTATATACATATATACATATATCGAGGAGCACAACCCTAATACGCGGCTCACCAAGAAACGTCTCGTTAGTGCGAATTTCCGTGAGGGAGATTTCGTTTAAGAGAATGACAAAGCGAATCTAGATTTGCATTCTTTTCCATTTTTCGAGAACCAAAATGACTAAGTAGATTCGCTTTTTTGCGTTTTAAAAATCAACCCTATATACTTAAAAACTTTTGCAAAAAAATATTTATGTACTTTTTTTATTTTTGTAAAAGAATTTCGCTTTGAAAACGTGTAATTTGATTTCAAATTTTGTTTGGAGAATTATTTTTAAACTATCTGACAAGTTAATTAGAAAAGTAAAATTTTTGTTTAATATTCAGCCTTATTTTTTATAGAGCCACTTTTAAAATTTCTTTTTCTGATTTTAAGACTAATTTTGACTGAAATACCTGCACTTGTCTAAATATCGACTGCATTTAATACTGACAATATTTTTCAGAAAGCTAAAAGTAGCTTAAAACTTATTTTAAGCCAAAAATAGTATTTAAGACAAACTATATACTTTTAAATTGTAAGTGATTGAAAATTATATATTCTTACTGTTTTTGAAGACCAATTTGAAAATTATTTAACAGAAATTCTTTTATTATTAAATGACTGTTGAATAATCTATAAATTCGATGGAAAAATAAACTGAAAAAAAATTTATTTGATTCAAATAACCGATTACTTGTCTAATATCAAATAAATTCTATTTGAGTCAATTAAATTTTATTTGAGTCAATTAAATCGTATTTGATTTAAATACAGAAATTATTGATTGAATTAAAGTTTATTTGATTTAGGTAAATAAAAATTATTTGGTCCAAGTACATAAATTTCTTTGTTAATAGACAAGTAATCGACAAAAGTAAGTTATTTGAATCAAATAAATTTTTTTTCCATTGCAGAATTTTCTTAAAAATACAATTAATTAACGAAAGAAAATCTATTCCTTTTAGAAAATAATTTACTATATATACTAGCAAAAAAATAGAATTCAAATATTTTTCAAAAAATTACAAAAAAAAACCTCAATACAAAAACATAAAAAATTTTAGAATTGGTATTAATTTTTCTAAATAAAATAGTAATTACTGATTGAATTTCAGTTCAATTCTTATTGCGCAGACGGCAGCACGTCCAGAATTACCGGCAGGGTTGATGCTGCCATCTCTTTCAGGAGCCTTGAACCCTCTAATTTAAATTGAACTCTCAATAGTTTAAAATGAATTTCACTTAAAAATTAAATTTTAAATAGTCATTTCAATTGATCAATTTATAATTAAAAATATAAAAAATTTTATTCGATATAAAAATTCAAAATATTTGAAGCTAAAAAGTTTTTTAAGTTTTGTAAAATTAATCCATTTTTGGCTGTAAATTAATTGTAAGCAAACTTTTGGTCTCAAAATTATATTATTCTAGTCTTAAATTTAATCGAATTGTTTTAGACACCAGTGATATGAAAATAATACTCAATTAATGTTAGTAGCATTATTAAAATTTAGTTTTCTATTGTGTTTAAGATTTTTAATTCAGTCAAAATTTGTATTAAAAAACTCATTTTTAGTGTGATTTATTAATGACAAATTAACAACTTATTGTTAATTTAAATAATTTTTTTTTACCAATAATGAAAATAAAACACTAATGAAAAAAAATTTTATTGAATCAAATAACCGATTACTTGTCTATTATCAAATAAATATTTACTTGAAATAAATAATTTATATTTAAATGAAAAAACCGTAAGTGAAATAATAATTTCTGTATTTAAATCAAATACCATTTAGTTGACTAGAATCAAAATTTATTTGATAATAATCAAGTAATTCATTATTTGAATCAAATACATTTTTCTGTCAGTGTAAAAACCAAGTGATAATTTCGATTAAATAAAAAATTAATCAAATAATAATAAATAATAAAAAAACAATTTATAATTATGAAATAAAATGCAGTAAACATAAAAAAATAGGCAGAAATAACAAGGGATATGAAACACGAGTATTTATCATAGATCTCTGCCAATAGAAACCGAGAAGTCATTTTTGATCATCGAAAAGAGAATTTTTTTTTCTTCATTCACAAAGAGATTGTGGTCTGTGTGTTGAAAAATCTCTGTTTTACACCGCAATGATTATACATTTTCAGCATGCACTTTCAGAAAGAGAGGATGAGGATATAAAAGATTAGGTTCGTTATATTTTGATTGCAAGTCTCAAACTTGCATTCATATCATGAAGTTTTCGTGAATTCTTGGCTAGTGCGAGTATAAGTCGAGGTGGAGTCATCAAAATCGACTCCTATATATATATTGAATCCCATGGCGCCGCGAGAAGAGAATTATGAAAATCTGAAGAGGAACGAGATACTTAAGGGCATAGCGCCGCGAGAAGAGAATTATGAAAATCTGAAGAGGAACGAGATACTTAAGGGCACTAGAAGTTGAAGATTAAAAGAAAGACTACCAGTTAGGAGCGATGACTTTGTGACTTTTTCGAGAGGCAGAAATTATCCTGTCCCTATACTTTGACGAGCCTTGGGTGGTCCTTGCTTATTCAGACTTATGCCAGACAAAAAAGTTCAGTACAAAAAAATAAAAAATCCCAAGACGTATTTAGAGAGAGAGAGAGAAAAAAAAAGGGCAAAGGACTACTATTAGAGTGACATATAAAATGTATTTTTTAAATTGATAATTAAATAGCCTACGCGATGTGTGTTGAAAATGTTCCAATGTTAAAATTAGTCAATTTGAGTTTGAAAAATATGAAAATAAGATGGTATTTCAGTATCATGCGTTATAATAACAATAAACTGGTTTTTTTTCCAACCTCAAATATAGTGTTTAAAATTCTTTTGAAACGACTTGATTGGTAACCTTATTCAAATAAGAATTCAATAACACTTTGGAATTCTAATTCGACTCAAACTAATTGCAATCGTCAATCAATCAATCTATTTTTTTTTCATTTATAATTTCATGTATGGTTATTAGCATCTTCTATTTTTCAAAACTATTTTTATTTTTTCTACTAATGTAATCTTTCTCGGAAAATCTTTTAATAATTTTATTTCTATATTATTATTTTAATTAATTTTTAAAATTATTTCTAAATTGATATTTAATTATTTATAGTAAAAGAAATCATGCCATAGAAAGAATAATGGAATAAACAGTTTTGTATTGTATCACGTCAAGTCTGTGTTGTCTTCAATGAAATTTTACTTTCTTAGTGGAAAAACCTTCGTTTGGTCAGACAAGTCGAACGAAATTAGATTTCTTTAAACATCAAAAATCCAAACACTAAAATTTTCAAATTTTTTAACGCAGTTAATATAAATATTAAACATAAATATTGATAATTAATTGGAAAAATAAAAATAAGTAAAAATCTACAACAAACTTAAATAAAATTATAATTTTTGACATCTATTTGTAGTGAAAAACAATTTTCACTGAAATAACAAATTTATTATTAATATAAATCAAAATCGGGATAAAATTGACCTCAGTGGAAACGTTCCTTTGCAGTTAATTTTTTGTTAAAGAGATAATTTTTCAAACTTGAACAAGATTGATAGAAAAGTGGGAGCAATAAAGAGCGAAGCTCCATGTCTTTTCTTTGGAAGAGGATACTTAGGATTAATCAAGAACGTTGTAATTGAATTTAACGTTCGAATTGAGTATTTTCGCTTACAAAGAGCAGAGAGTAGCGTAGATCGAATTGAAGGAAAGTAAAAAAGAAGAAAAAAAAAACGAATAGAAGAGAGACGATCGCGAGAGACAGTGGCAGAATCAGTTAGGATTAAAGATAAAGATAGCGTATAAGCGTACGAACATCAATTGAGAGGAATTGAGGATTAACAATTTTGCAAGAATCGGCAAATTTGTCTTTGGAAAGTGGATTTCAGAATCGACAGAAGTAAAGTAATCTTTCTTAATAAGATCTAAACATGTATAAATACGTGTACAAATGCACGCGACAGTATTTTACCCTTCTTCATAGCGGATTTACGGAAATTGATTTTGAGAAATTAATTTATCCCGATTATCCAAAGTTATTTATTATTTTACGGTATCTATATATTATTCGATTTTCCCGCATAATAAATGATAATTTTCCATTTTAGTATAATTTCAAAGACCGAAATTTGTTTGTTTCAAAAAGGAATTGAGATATAAATAAAGTAATATAACTTTAATTTAAAAAATACGAAAATATTGTTCATTATCAAAAAGTATTAAACTATTTAGAAATTTCTTTTTCTCGAATAAAAAAAATCATTGATTCCTAACTAAAGTTAAATATTAATTTTATGAAACAAAATTCATACACTGATATAAATAATTTATGTTTGCTTTTATTTTTTAACAAAAAATAAAAATTTTCCATATTGTTAAAAAATTGTTCACTATTCAATTTTCAGGCTGTTTTCCTTTTGTGAAACAAACTTTTTTAAAAAGACTTTTGAGTTTAAAATTAAAAAAATTCTCAACAAATGAAAGAATATTAATCTTAATATAAATCACTCACCAATTTAGCATCTTTGCAGTCTAGTAGCCATGATGAGATTCGAACATTCCATTTTAATCTGTAAAAAAAAAGAAAACATTAATCTAAAGACAACAAAGAAAACAGCAATTTTAAAAACGATTTTCAATTTTTTTCTATCAGGAATAAACAATGTAGAAGTACAAATAATACAAACTATTGTACATTATTTATTGCTCTAAATATATTTTGACAATAAAAAATATGAATTATGTACATTTTCTTTTATTTTCCTTATCCTACAACTGAAATATTCAGCAAAATCAGTTGGAAATTTCGTTAAGAAATGGAAAAAAATTCAAATCGTTCGGTTTGAAATTTTAAACAATTAAAATTCTGTCCAACACTTGAATGTTCAAGACAATAAGCGTGGTTGTCGGGAGAGTATTTGCAAATATTTTACAAGTCACAATGTGTAATAAACTCTCATGACAAGAAGCAAACAAGGGCGAAAAAAGGGTTGAGCGCAGAGTACTTTTCAAGAATGTGCACTTTCAAAATAAAATGGAAAAATTTTTCCCTCGTCAAATCATATTACATTATTGTATATATATATGTAGTCAAGAGCGACGGTCTGATTTTAAAACAAAAAGAAATTTTCTTTAGAAAATAAAATCGTGGGACATAAGCATATTCGACGAAAAATCCCAAGTGAATTTTAATTTTTTTCTTTTTAATTAAAAAAAATGTTTATTATTATTTTATTGTAATATTGTCAAAAAGTGAATTAATCTCGAATTATTCAAAATTTATTGAAGAAAAATATTCATAATTTTTTTTTCAAATTTTCCAAAATATTAAGTCTCTGAACAATGAAGAAACTCCTTAATCGGAATGTCTCTCTCGGATTAATTATCCCTCTCAAATCTGGCCCATTAGTTGTTTACGCTAAATATCTATATAGACAAAGAGGAAGTGAACCAAAAATTACGAGAAGAAAAAGTGTGATAAAAATCCCTTCGTTTTTTTATTTTTTTTTGAGAAAAATAGCTCAATTTGGAAATTTATTGCTTTTGGAAAATCTCGTCCCTTGTACACACATACTCTTTTTCCTAGATTCGGAATTCAGTGTGAGAAGTCATAACTCATAAGTTTCATCCTCCTCTTTGGACAATTTCCACCACCAGAGGAAAATCCGTCACGAATTGGCAGTGTAAAGTCCTGTTGTACCATCAAGAATAGACCTTAAGGTCTTTCGCGTCAAAGGCGACTTTTGCGCCCCTTCAACTTAAGGGGCGAGTTATAAATCGATTTACGCTTCAGCCTATGAGGGTTGAAAGTGGTGCTTTCTGATTGGCTCTTGCTCAAGCCACTCCCACATCATTAATAAAGCCTCTAAACGAAAACCAGTTTTACACTGGTCCAAAACAGGTTTATTTTATTTGACACAAGATCATATCACATGGGGATAATTCTTTCAATATATCAATTAATTAAATCTGATATTTCGTTAATTAGAGGGTAAATTATTGTTAGTGGAATTTTCTAATGCTTATCTTCGTCAAAAAGATAAGTTGAACGCTTGGTGGAAGACTGAAGAAAACTCAACTAATCATTATTTTACTAGATTTCCTGATCTGAATTCAGTCACAGTATAGTAGATTTTACTGTCCTGATAGTAGAACATATTAAAATTAACTTTGGATCAACTAAACAGCTAGTAGGACTTACTGAACATACGTGTCAGATGTGCCAAATGGTGCTACTGAACCAACAGATGGCACTGCTGTCGGCTCTCACAATTTCTTTACCGAGACTCTTCTCTCCGTGTACAAACTATGCTTCTTGAAACAAAGTCATCAAGCAAACAATCATCGACCCTTAATGATCTATAAAACACTATTCTAACAAAAATAATCCCCTACAATTAGAGTTTTCTTACTGATTATAGGTTAGAAAACAAATTTAAAAAATCGCTTTAGGAAAACTCACCGGTTATAAGGTTCATTAGGAGAAAGTCATAGAGAATGATTTTTGAAAAATATTTGTGCGTGGTGAAACGTGCTGCTGTAGGCGTGTACCCAACAGGCGTCAACGATGGGAGAACCTCCTCTAGATTTAAATAGGGCTATGTCTGCCCGGATGCTGGTTTGAAAAAACGGACCAATCCACGATGCGAGACGGCCACTACTGGGTGCCTAAAGTAGGCGCGACTGTGGGCGCCTGTATGTATGCGACACCGACTAACATCAAGATCCCCACCCCTGCGCCCGCGGGTCGTCGCGACGGGCAAAAGCAGCAGTTTCCGGGGGTTCCCTGCCCTGACTTTCCTTGTCTTGCTATCCTTACCCACGACAAGCCACCCCAACGTGACGGTTCTTCAGTTGCATATCGTCGCGACTACGACACGGACACACCATCATAATTATATATTTTAGAGGGTTTTTTTTTCAAATCAGTTTTCATCCTTATCGTGTCCGAACTTTTAACAACGAATTCATCATACCAACCCCCCACTCGATTCTACATAGAGTGTTTACAAAATGTGTGACAAGATTTTACCGGTTTTTTTTTTTTAGTACTGTGACAAGTTTATAATTTCGTACTTTGACGGTTAATGCTGATAAAGTGTGATAAGTGTCAAGATTGGAAAATGCAGAGATATGCCTAAAATAAGTGGATCAGTGATGAATCATCGCCAAAATTGAGGAATTTCTATGAGGATAATCAAAGGCATCTGGGGAACTTCAATCCTGAAATCCGATCTTTTTGCAACGCGGATGAAAGGCTCAGGTATCCCTTGAAGAACGCTCACTCACTTAACGGCAGAAATAAGACCATTCAGGTTTTAGGAGCTCCTTCAGAATTATATTATTGTACTCGAGAAGTGTGCGTCAATCCTTAAAGGATTCTCCAAAATATATATAGAATATGTTTTGGAATTCACTAATATGGACAAATAATTTTATTATGTCGTTTGTTTATGATGTGCTCTAATTTCTTCCAAAGATTATTGAACTGTATTAAGTAATAGAGACTTGGAAAACATTGTAAACAGATGAACCTTTCTTTTCGGAAGTCTAAATGAAGCAATAGTATCAGCAAAATTTAGGAATTTCAAAAAAATAAATTCTGTACCTGATTACAACGAAACCCCAATCAATCAACGAAAAAGGGATAGATTTTGAAATTCGTGATAAATTTTCTATGCAGTGCAATTCGCAATTCGAGTCAGTGAGCAAATAATTCCGGTAGACTTATTTCAGAGGGTTGCCGTCGCTCGACAAAAAGTCGCGAATTTAGCCGTCGCTTCGGAGTTGCACTTTCTTGAATCAAACACATTTTCTCCAAACTGAACTTAGACGAATAACAAAAAATGGAGATTTACGAAAACACTTAGAGAAAGATTGTATCGTTATGTAAAATGAATCAGACTATAAACAGTTTAATGATACTTCGGATAGGAAAATCATTCAGTGACTAACCTGCTACAAGAATTAAAGCTCAACTGTACTATAATTTGGATGAATTTATATTATTTAGAATGAAAGTAAAGTTACAAATGAGAACTCCGTGTTTGCTACGAAAGTAGCTTCCGCGGGGTACGACAGGTTTAATTAATTTTCAAGAAGAAATGTTAATTTAAGCAATCACGATTCATCCAAAAGTAACGAAAATGCCGCAGCGATCGCCATTCGCGATTCAGGAGCTGCTCGGCTTAAACGGTACCGGGAATGGTAGCGGTGCTGATCGAGGATCACCTCAAGGTTCACCACCGGCTGGAGTGTCGGCCGTCTCCTACGCCCCGGCAACGTCTCATCATAAATTATGGGACTACATGCCATCCCTAACGAACCATTTGGGCACCATAGGCAATCTTGGCAACCTGGGCAATTTAACGGCTTCGCGAATGGCTTATTTGAATGCCCAAGCAGCCGTCGCTGCGGCTTTTTTGCCACCACCGCATCCCCATCCGGCGCATCATGTAGCTCATCATCAGGTACATCAGCAGAGCCAACTTCCGTCTCCTGGTGTCAATGTGCATCCGGCTACACATGCGCAACATGTAATTTCGGGCACTGCCTTGTCCGCCAATCACAATCAACATAGTCCCAGTCAGCATACACCTCCTCACGGTAGGTTGTTGATGTTTTTGTTATTATTGTTAAACTTTATGCAAGTGCTCATTAAGTCTAGTGCTCATCATAAATGTATATACCAGCTAAAGTAGAAATTATCAAATTATGTCCATATATCTGGACATAATCGGAGCATATCAAAATCCCTATCATATTCTCTGAAACGATTTCATTTGCATAATTGTAATGTCTGTGCATTCAGGTCTAAAATTTTGAATTGAACATACAGAACACCATTTCTAATAATAATTTTGAATTGTTATACACATACTCTTCATTATAATGTACCATATTTCATTGTAATACAGAGATTGTCCCATTTGCAATGCGGATGGCATTATTTGTATATATAACTTACAGATTGTACCCTTTGCTGTACGGATTGTATCATTCGTAATTTTTAGATGATACAATTTGTAATTTACAGATGATACAATTTGTAATTTACATATGGTACAATTTGTAATATGGATGGCATCTTTCGCAATATGGATTGTATGGTTTGTAATTTTTAGATGCTACTATTTGTAATACGGATGGCATTATTTTCAATACAGATTGTACCAATTGTAATTTACAGATTATACTATTTGCAATACAGATGGCATCATTTGCAATTCGGGTTGTACTGCATTTACAATACAGATTTTATCAGTGTGCAACTTGGTTTCTTTCATCAAAGCGAACTTACAATCTCTGATTATGTAAATATTGTCTGTTAACGCAAATCCTAGTAGAAATTATAATTAAGTAAAATATAAAAAATTTCAAATGCTCGATGGAGTACATAAGAAAATAACGAATAAAGAAGTAAACGTTCATGCAATCTTTATTACCTAATAGAAATGTCTATAGTTGTTACCTTACAGGAATATTTATCGTCTGTAAGGATAACATGAAGATGTTATCACAGCGTCGATATACTACACCCACACTAACGCTAACGACCCCTGAGTCAGAAGGCTAAAGTAAATTAATAGGTGTATCAGTGTTGCGTGAAACGAGCACTTAACACGCCATTTATGGCTATCACTTAACAGAGGGCCACTCAAGATCGAATTACCGAAAAATCGAACTTTTATTCTATCAACTTTTGTCTCCTGAAGATCCACAACCGGGGTCGTGTGTTCAGATGTCAGACAATTTACGGAAACTATTTCACACTTGAACCACGCATCTGGCCTCTTTCTCTATTGTTATACTACTTTTGAGTTCAACCATTATATATTGTCCACAATAGATTTTTCAATAAATCGATAAGTGAAAAATATACATAAACAATATTATAAACGCAACAAATAATTAACCTAAATGAAAAAATTTTCATCTTCAACAAATGGAATAAAACCTTGAATGACAAAAAAATAAGTTCCGCTAATAAAATATGAATAGAATAATATAATTATTATAAACTATTCATAAATATTTGAAATTTCTCTCCAAACAATCAAAATCGATATTTACGAACAATGGAATGATTTTTTCTCTTCTTTTTTTCAAGTACAATACAAATTTTCTTTATAACTTCATCAATGGTTCTTTCCTTCATTAGTTCTGATGATCCAACTCAATTATAAACCATCACAATTGTACATAGCAACGTGATAAAATTTGCGAGTTATTTTATTCCTCGTTAAAGAAAGATATCTTTCCAATTGGCGAGGTTTTATTGAAATTTCTCGAGTCTCAATCAATTACCTATTATGCCTCTCATCATCAATGAAATGTTTTTCCAATGCCTTATGGCAAGAAGATATGATATTTATAACTATACATATATCTATAGCAGTTATATTCTCTCGATATATAAACCAAACACGTTGAGAAGCAGCGAATCTTTTCATTTAAAAGAAAAAAAAGAAAATTAAGGCTAATTGTTTCGTTCAATGAGAGAGGCTGGCATTAGATAAGCTTGGGCGATGAAAAACGAGGTCTTGGGGATGAATAAAAAGAAAGAATATAGTATAAAAACAGGAAAGAAGAAAGAGAAGAGTGTAACTGGGTACACTGTGGGAATTGAGTATTTTCATCAGAATAATCCCTAGCGTTTTGAATAATTAGTGGTATAATGAGTTGAGTGTTGGGCAGACCTGCAATGTCTCACCAAAACACAAAGAGCCTCAACAAAACGTAAAAATGGCCGCTCATCAGCAAACTGTTCTCAACCATTCTCATTTGTTTTTCATTCTTTCTAAATGAATCAGTCACGATTTATTCGCACATATACAAATTATATAGATACACACACGAAAAATAATAAAACACTAATGAAAGACGAAAAAAACATTACAAGTTTCCACTGATTTGAATTAAATAATAAGCTAATTATTAATTTCCACTGATTTGAATTAAATAATAAGATAATTATTAATTTCCAAATAGTTCAATACACTGCAAAAACAAGTGTCTCATTTTGAGACGTTTTGTCCACATATTTGAGTCACGTGTCTCAAATATGTGGACAAAACGTCTCAAAATGAGACACTTGTAAGACACTTGTTTTTGCAGTGTAATAGATCAATTTTATCATCTATTTCTAAATAGAAGGAGTAACATTTCTGAAATACGATTTCAGTAGATTTATGAAATTAAAGGTTTCTTTTTCTTTTCTAAAAAACAGTTAATTTTGAAATCACCAGCACTTATGAAATTATTGAATAATTATTCTTTGTTATTTGGAAAGAACTTGATAAATAAATTATAACTTGATTTTAGAACGTCAACAACAAGTTAAGAATTCGCATATTGGAGTAAGTGGATTTTGAGAACGATTTTCAGGTATCGGATTACCGAGACAGTACAAAGGACCTACCCTTCCATTCAAATGTCACTCTGGCACCTCGTCTTACAGTGAGAGCATTTAGCGCGCTTCGAGCAAAACTCTTTTTTATTTATTATTTGTCTTAAATCTTGAGGGCAGACTTAAAGACGAGAGTACAGACCTCCAAAGACCCCACACTACCAAACGAAATAACATTCCTCTAATAGAAAATTATATACATATATATAAACCACATAATTAGATCGATCTACCTTCAATCAAATTCTCGACACCTTGGATAATTAATCATTTCACCTTAGAATATATTCATCTCATAGAAATCCTAACGTCTCTTCTATTATTTAGAATCAAATTTATTATTTGAAAGATTAAGCGCGACTGCTAGTCAAAATAAATTTAAAGAAAAAGGACGGATGTTCTTTATATTCAATGTGTATTCTAATTTTAGAGGGCACGCACATTCCAATATCTAGTTTTTAAGGGGAAAAAACCAAATCACGAATTACAATAAAATTGAGAATTTTAATTAAAGTGAAATTAGGAACTATTTTTGGCTAATTTTTTAGTAACAAAAATTGCTAAGTGGTAGAAAACTAACAAATTAGCAAGGACGACTAATTGTTCTGCTAAGCGAATTAGTAGTATATTCTGCTACCAATTTGTAATTCTTGATTAAGAATCAGTCAAAAAGGTTGCTAAATTATTTAATAAATGAATATTCTACGTCAAAATGATTTTTTAGCTTCTGCAAATTATTTTCCTACTATTTTTTTTTAAGAATGCTAATTTGAGGATGAAAAACTTTCAAATGAAAAGCATGAATACCCCTGAATTTTTTATACAGCAATACTCGAAAGGATATCTAGAAAAAAGTAAAGTATGGGAATTGCATTGTTTGACGAATTCAGCGAGATTTTAAGAGCATAAAAGTCAAGTTTTTTACCTTAGAATATAATATCTTGGGGGAAAAAAAGAAAATATCGATTTACATTTTTTCAAAAACTCTCGGTACGTTTGAAGTTGGCAATCAAGTAGATTGCCTATCAACGCTTGAAAAACTCACGCACCTCTCTTTTTCCATTTCCTTTTTGCCGCTTTACTTTCACACCCCTTCGTATGCTTTCCCGCATTCCCAGTTTCTTTATACAAACTCCTTTCCTTTCTCTAACTTAAGGTCTTTCCAATTTAACAATTGTAAAACGCTCGTGAATATTCACTTGGCTAATATAAAACTCACATATATAAACATATGTATACAATAAGAGTGTTAGTCTTATGTGCTTGAAAAAATCTGAACCTGTCTTTTTAACACTACAAGGAAAGTTAAATTAGTCCTAAAAGTTCATGGAAAATATAAAGAATATAAATGATACCATTTGAAATAATGAAATAATTGATAAATGAAATAATGAATGAAAATGAAATAATTTTTTAGGTTCAGTGTCTTTAATATTCAAATTCTAAAATTAATATTTCTATGAAAATTATTTTAATTGAATTAATACTTATAAGAATTAAAAATCTAACACCAGGGGGACTCGAACGCACAATACATGAGTTGCATTTGTTAAATGCCTTAACGACTGCGACCAAATTTAATCTTTTTTTACTATTAGTAAAATTAATAAACTTATTTTTAATGAAAGAAATCTTATTTTTCTCACAAAAGTCAGAGCAACTGAATGGATGCCATATTGTCAATCTGAATTTTAGATGCAACTTGAGATATAAGAATTTCTTTTGACCGTGAATTACAACAGAGAGCGAAAGAGAGAGTGTTTTACATTAATAATTAAAATTGAGCGACTGTTTCCAGAAAACACTTCTAACATGAAAATATCGTTTGACTTGAGGGATTCTGAATTAAAAAGGAATTAACGCACAAGATTCATGCAACGTTTGTTAAGAGCAAATCGATAATGATTAGTACTTCAAAGGTCTAAAGAGAGTCTGGAGCCCCCTGATTCGACAGGTTTGCTACAAAGCGTATACTCCAGCAAAAAATCTTCCCTGAATTAGCGAATTATGCATTCGTTTTCGTTTTCTTTTGTACATATACACATTGATGAGTATAAAGTGCAAAAAAAATTGAATTTATTTTTGTATTAGTAAATACATTTTTATTTATTTCCCCTAATACTGAATGAAAACTATATATTTCGGAGAGGAAAACACTAACGTCCTAATTATATTACAATAACAAAATATTAATAGCTTAATTGTTTAATATCTTTAAAAAGTAGAGTCCGAATGAAAATATATTTGTTTTAAAAGAATAAAAAGCTTTCAGAAGAGAATAATTTTCTTCTCAATAAAATAAAAATAAATTTCTCTTGGAGTCTTTTTCATATTGAGTTTGTTTGAAAAGTTATCAGAATTCATATTAAGAGTGTTAGTAGAAAACATACTTCAGTTATTTAAATCGAATTGCGAACTTTTGCTATCGTGTGTGAAAAAGTGGATTGCAATTCACATTAGCCTCCTTTAACATTCATAACCAATATCGTTCGAAGAGGCCTGAAAAACTCATCGAAAAAAAGTTCTCCTACACACATATTATGATTCAACATAATAAATCCGCTAATTGGAGGAGTTACTTGAAATTTATCAATACATAAAATGTATTTTATGCCCTTGAATAGAATTTTAAATTCTATATATAAATTTAAAAACCTTACAGTGTTTAAATAATATCTCCTCGTTAGTTGTACTCTACTCCTATAATTATATTTCCAGTAATGAAAATAACTCGGAATCAGAAAACTCTCAACACATTAAAATTCAACATTTTAACACGTTTTCTCTATACTAAATCGTAAACTATTTCACTAAAACTCAATAATTAATTTCCTTGAGCACACGTTTAATTAAAAATTCCTGCCCATAAATATCCACTGCAGATAAATTTTTCCACATCTTTGAAAATCAATTAAAGTGCAAAATGTAAAATTTGTATACTTATTCTTTGGATACAACATATATATTTATATAACCATCCTCAACCTCATGGTGCAAAGTTTTTATTTTTTTTTACAAAAAACAGATTTAATTCAAAATTCAAGTCAAATGCAATGTGGTACACCAATATAGCCCAGCTTATGCAATTGTGAATGCAAATTAAACGAAATTAAACAGTTAATTAAAGCACGAGGAAGACTCCGAGGGAAGTTAATTGAGATTCTTGGGAGATTTGTCGTGTGGAATGTCTTAATTTAGTCCCTTAAGCGTCCTAACTCGCCTTAACAACTTAGAATAATTGGATAACACTGCCGAGAGGTCGAGCAAGAAAGAGATGGAAAATAAGAGGTGCGGATGATAAGAGAAAAAAGAAAAATTAGGGTAAAAGAGGGAGAGAAAGAGAAGCTATTTGCAATGGTTGAAAATTCCAGACTCAAAAGAACACTTTTTAAACGTATATCTATACTTCTCTTTTCATTATCGCGTACTCCGATTAATTCTTAGACTCCAAACTCTTGAAATTACATTCAATCTACGTGTTTCTATATATTGAAAAATAGAAACATTTTCTTTATTTACAAGTGAAATTAATCACGAGCAGAGAAAAAGTCAACGACTATAATAAATTGCCTGGCATTAATGGTGAGAATCGCGCTACTATATTACTGAATTCAAAATAATTGCATATTCTCAACTAGTATACATAAATTATTTAATTATTAAAATGATACTTCAATTTAATACGTAATGTTATGAAATTTTCCTACATAGGGAAAATCCATTCACGTGATAATAATCTTGTAATATATTAATTATCAACTTTTCAATAACTCAATAAAATAAATAACCTTTCTTTTTTATAATTATCGAATTTTCCCATAAAGGGAAAATGGCATGATAATAATTTTACAACACATTAATTATCATCGAGTTTTCAAATCAGTATAAAATAAATATTGCCTTTTATAATTATCTCAATTAAAATACAATGTATATTATAAGTTTACACGAGTACTATAAAATGATTGAAAATGCTAAAATAAATTAAAATAAATTGAAAACATAAGACTAACTTAAGAGAAAAATTAGAAAAAAATTAGAAAAAAATTATCCATAAAACAATATAATATCGAGTCAAAAAATATTCTTAAATATATGAAATTTCGCGTAATTAAATTTTCTCCACCATGGGAAATTATATTTTTATATTGATCATCGACTATATCTGGAGGTATGATTAGTTCAAAGCGAAGTAATCGAGGGAGAGTGAAAAGCCTATTATATGTATTTCTCAATGGCGAATTTTCTCGTCTGGTGAGGAATGATTTTTCCTAATTACACCCTCCACACAGTATTGTCAATCATTTTGACCCTCATTGCAGCAATCTTTCGTCTAATCGCATAATCCGCTTCGACAAATCAATTTCAAACCTCGAACAAAAGCGCTGTCGTCTCCCATAGTCCCTGCACTTTCTCGCCAGCTGCTAAAGGAAAAGGGCTAACTGACATTCAAGCAATCTTAGATCGAACTGTGAGAAGTTCTCCATTGTTTCACGCATTCTTCAAATACAAATCGCTAAGTTTTTGCAAAAAAAAAAAAAATTATGCAAAAAAAAGAAGCAAACTTTTCTTCACCTCGCCATTAAAATTGATAGCAAGGTGCTTAAATTAAAATCAAATTTAAAAAAATAGAAAAATAAACATTTATTTCAGAAGTTAAACTATAGAATTTATTATTTATTTACTTGTTTACTAATTTATAAATAGGGTTTTCATCTCGTAAATTTTCACCCTTTGACGCGTATATATATATGTGAAACTGGTGGCAACTTCCACAGGGTTCTCAAAACCCTCCAGGGACCTGCGGGACGTTAATGAAATAACACGGGAATTAGTCTCGGACATTAGCAGCAAACTGTGGCCATTATCGTGCTGTACCTATACGGACAGTACAGTGGCTCTCGGTTTAGTATTTAGCCCTTCATCGCACCCCCACCACCCCATACACAAACACATACAAACATACACAAACGAGTCATCACATCACCCTCTTATCCCCGCTAAGACTCCTCGGGGAAATATTCTATTTGCTAGCTGATCGAAATTCCCCTTTTACTATCTAATAAATATTCCACAAAATACATTTTTTAAATAGCTTGAAATACGTGACGTTGAATTTATTACTTGCCATTTTCTATATATATGAGAAACTTATTGAATCGAGAATAATATTTTAAATATTTATATCTATTTTTTGTTTATTCAATTATTATAATAATCAAAAAAAGTAATTAAAGGACGAAATCTGCTGTCCAAATAAGTAAAAACCTAGTAAGTCGCATTTGCCATAAGAGCGAAAGTCGAATAACAAAACTAAGGGACGCTCGCCTTTATGGCAAATGCGACTCCCTAGGTTTTTACTTTGGGCAGCACAAATAGTATTTTTTTTTAGCGAAATAAGAAAAAGAAAATAATTTCAATTTGAACGAATCTATGCGTTTTTATTTGACTAAAGTTTTGAATAATTTGCAAGTCGGCGACAGTCGTGGTCGTTGGTGCTTGAAAAAGTACGCGCGGAACTTACAATCAGAGGTTCGATTCTCCCCCCGAGCTGTAAAAATTTTATTTAAGTTCTTTTGAATCTAATTCTGAATCGTAAAAAGTAATTTGGCATTTTTTAAAATTAGCTAAAAAAAATCAAAAAACCTGTCTCAAAATTAGTCTCCTTTACTTATTCCTTAAAATAACTCTTTCAGTATTAAAATTGTAAAACGAAAACCAATATTAAAAAAACTGGTAAAATTACAAAAATAAAAATGTATTATCCTTATATCAATATGTTCCCCATTGGTAAATGATTCCATCTTTAAAAATAATGGCAAAAAAGACAAAAATTTTGAAACGCGAGAAAAAATATGGAATAGAGAGTGCAATGTTTTTATATATAGAGAGATTTGAAGATTGTATGAAAGTATGAAACGTGGGCCAATGTGGCATAAGATGTATACGCTCTTGTGTACTTGAAGGGTAAAAAAACTGTATATAGCATATATACTTGTATTTGCATTGGAGGAGAGCGATACATAAGTAAAGGTATATCGTATACATCGGGCTTTCAAGCGTAGCAGAGTAAGTCGCTCAAATTGGTATGGATTTCCAGTCCAACACCTCGATTGTCCCCTGTGAAGAGTACTTCGCGAGTATACATGAATTGACGCCTCGTCTACACGCGTATTGCGCGCGCGTTTCTCATTCCTATATACCCCCTTACCCCCACCCACCCCCCTCTCCTTGCCCTATACCAAGTCCACTTTTCTCATTCCAATACACAGGGTTGCTATCCCTCTACCGTGTGTTATGCACTTGCAGATAATTATGTTTATTAAGACCCGCAACGCAAAAAGAAAATCTTATTTATCTCAAGTGAATTTTATATTTTTTTACTACTTAAAGAAGCACTGTCTTAAAATCACCTGTTATACAACAAATTTTTTAAATTCTTTAAAAGTTCTGCCAAATATAGAATTATTTTTAAAATTTATTTATATTTTAGATTTATCACTGATATTTGAGATTTTCTTTTTACGGTGTGATATCTTGATGGGTGAAAAAAAAATAAAAATGCAAAAAATATTATAAGGGTGTGCTGAACAAGTTTTCACCCGTTCTCTAAGTAGCAGCTCATTCTATATACTTTCGGCGTGGGAATATGTGGTGAACTTATATACATTTACAGGGCATATATACATGTGTGTTATAAAAAGAAAAGCATTCCGTTTCCCGACGACCGCACAGATAAGAGGTAAGAGGTGCGAGAAAAGTGGGACTCTTGCAAAGAAAGAAGAGACTTCCGGAAGTATTTCGAACTCTGTGGGATTATCTTGTCATTTTTCAACATATTACATTCACTAACTGAACGCAAAATATAAAACAAAATTTCCTTCTGTTTTCATTTTACTGCTACTCAGCAGATAAATATTAAAATTAAATTTTTAAAGTATATTAATATTAATATCACTTGATAAGAATTCGAAAAATTCCAAGAAGAAAATTTCCATAAATCCTATACGAAACTTTCACAAAAATTAAAAGTACTTTCCGATTAATATAGCTTTCTATGGAAAATTTTCTATCTTCTCTTCAAGTGATAATTTTTATTGAAAGATTATTTAATTTAAATGAAAAACACTCACCGGTAGGATGTTCGTCTTTGTAACAGTATGAGTCAGCCGATAGCGAACAATATTCACTTTCCACATCTGTAAAAATTAAGAACAAAAAATAGATTAATTTAAAAATCAAATAGAATAGAGAGATTTTATTATAAAAAATTATATTCTACACATTTGCACTAAAATTTTAAGCAAATAAGAAAAAAATCCAAAGTAAATAAAAAATTCACCTCTTCTTTTGAGAATAATGGAAAATTAAATCGAATCATTGATCGAAATTAGTAATAATTTGAAAAAGTGTGTCTTGAAAGAGGAGAGAAATTGGGCACGCGCATTTTCTAGGAAAAGAGCCGTGAAGAAGAAGAAGAAGAAGGGGCGGTGAAGAATCCATTCAAGGAGTAACCGCAAATCCTACTATAATACTAATAGGACTATAATAGGGTCAATAGGGCTTAGCTGCTCTGCGACAATAAGATCTTGTCAAAATACGCCGGTAACACGAGATTTAGGTAGTGGATTTCTCAATGGTTCCCCAATTTTTCTATCTCATTCCAGTCAATGCTCCAAGAGCCATGATCACGCTTTTTCATAATTTCTTTTTATTCTTTCTGTCAACGCGTCTTTTTTCAATCGAGGCACATTCCTCCTCCCTCTTTTCACAAGTTCCATCAGGAGGCATTATAAGGTTTTCAAAAAAAATTCGAAAGACAAAATTTCTCATCTGCAATACAAGAAAGGTTTATGTTTTCCCCTATAATTACATAAATTCTACAAATGGGATTATTTCCCACAGATTGTTTCCTTATACAGAGAAAATTTTCCTTTAGGATGACAAAAATTATCTACTATTTTGGAAGTAATCTAGAATGGTCTAATTAAACAAAAGATTCGATATTTTTTATTATTGTAGAAGAGACAATTGTTGACAATAAATATCAATTAGAAAAAATTTTTTAACACCGAGGAGATTCGAACCTACGATCTCTATCTAAGTACATGAAGCGCCTTACCTACTGTGACCAAATAAAAATTTATTCTTTCATTGAAAGATCAGTCAATCTGATCAATAAAATCAATAAAAAAAGAGTTTAGAAAATGAGGATAAAATCTAAAAACATGAAGACAACCCTACAAAATGACATTGAAACTGCAAATTAAAAAATGTTTCCTTATTTTTTCAATTTAAGAAAATGGTTGTTGGAACTAAATACAATGCATTGTTGAGGAATCATGAGTGGTTGATGACGAATCTTGTAGGCCCTTGTTTTTTCCTTTGTCGAATTAGGCTTGTTAGCTTGAAAGTTACATGGTGTAACTTTAAGAAAAGCAGATTTTCTTGGTTAATTCGAGAAACATCTGCCTAAAAAAGAAAATCTCAGTCTCCCAGTTGTAAAATACCGGCTCGTTAAAGCAATTTTAAGATGGTAGAGTTTCGAATCCCAATGTCTTCCTCTTTTCCACCCTCTTTTTCTTGCACAACTTCTTTATGTCTCTTTCAAATATACAGTATAACCTCCTCCCAAACTTTCTTAACAGGGAAATCTTTACCAGTCTTCTTCCCTCTTCATTTATTTTCTCTTTCGCCCTTGTGAACTTAACCCGTGCTATTTCCATGACGACTTTATTAGAAAATGCGGCCATGTTTAAAACACTCATATTCTCTATTTAATTCTACATTAAAACTCTTTTCAATAAATAAACGATTTTTCATACAAACTGAAAGAATTTTCACAATTCACAATTTTTTTCAAATAAATTTACAACACACGTTCTTTTTTTTATTTTGCATGAAACTTGAAAGTTAAAAATGGTACACACGTCACGTCGGGTATTTGTTGAAAGTAAGCTAACAGCTTGTGTATTTAATTGTACACGTTAGAATATAACGACGTTGTCCATATTGGAGGTAAAGAGAAATATTTTATATATAGAGTCAAAGAGAAAGAGTGAGTGAGAGAGAGAGAAATTGCGACCATATTTTAAATCCATTATTTATGAATATATTCACGTTAGGGAAGTAGTTGAGAGAGTAAAACGAAAGTTTCAACAGAAATGGACCAGTACAAAATAAGTGACGCTTTAGTGCTCTTTAAATGCAAAAATTCGTCCCACTAAAGAATTAATTAAATTTCCAATTACGTCCCGGAAAATTCATACTAAAGGCACACGTACAGAAAATTAATTCATTTTAAAGGCTGATTTAGTGCTTGGCAAGTTTTAATGGAATTCACAACGCTAATGAAAATTCATGGTTATTTTATTACATTTCTGTCGCAGAAATTTTCCATTTGCAACCAATCTCACACATATTTTATAACTGAAAAATTATATATTTAAAAGTAATTTATTATAATAATCGACCTTTCTATTTTTAAAAGAAATTTTTTTATCACTATTTAATTGAAAAATACTCTTTTCTAATTTTTCTTTTCTATTTTTATTAAGACATTTTACTTTTAGAAAATAATGTATATGCTTCATTTTTTAAGCTTTTCTCCAATATAGAAAGAAGTATTTTGTATATATAAAATTAGGTGAGATTAGAATTTCAAATTGAAATTTTCCCGTAAGAAAAGTTAATTGTAAATAATCATATGTAGTTTTTGGCGTAGATGTCAATGATATGGTTAAAGTCAGTGGTCACGATGGCGTCACTTGAACGAAGGGAAAAACTCATTTTATATTCATGCATGCTCCCACGGATGATTCTGATTCTTCCGAACCATTAAACTTAGCAGCATCACCACGCAAAATGATGTCGTGTAAAACACGGGGCGACAGGTTGCAAATGATCACTCGCGATGTCATTCGCTACTATATACGTATATAATACTATATACATAAAGGAATAATAATCTGTTCACTCAAGTTTTTTTTGGCTCACATTACAAGCACTTAAATTGCAACTCGTTATTTTTCAATTACATTAATTTTGAAATATGATTATTGTAATATTCCATTTGAATGAATTTTAGATACATGTGATTAGATTATTGAATAATTAAATATTTTACACCTAAAATATTACACATAGTATTTTTTCATTGAGGAAAAAAAATGGTCCGTTTTCGAGAAAATATTTTTTCTCGCAACTATAAACATTTTTTGAGACTTTTATTTACGATAATTTATATTTCATCGAAAAAAGTTCAAAAAAAAAATGTTTCATAACAGAAAGAATTTTTCATAATTGCCCTTATTTCTACGCAGTTTTTCTTATATAAAATGTCCTTCATCATTAACTCATATTTCAATTTTGCCACTTTTCCTATTTGCAATTTAATTCCCACCGGTTGTAATTCTTTCATTTTGAAAGTGTGGAAAAATTAATTCAAGAAACTGCGCCTTTCATTTCTCTTTTAAATTCCTTACTTCCCGTGAGCTTCTAAAGAAAGCAGCGCTTGTTTTAAGAATATATAAAAAAAATTAAAAATTAAGGTAGAAATTTTAATTAAAACCTAGTTTTAAATTTCTCGAGATATTATTTTCTTCTTAACGAGAGTATAAATATATATGGAATACATATTGCTGTATTTAATAAATTCAATTTTAAGATGAACACGAATAAATGAAAAAATAAGTTTAAAAAACATGAAATTTTTCACATGGCAATACAATAAAAATGTAATGGAACACTTTTTCAAGTATATATATATATATCGAAATTAAAAGGAGCCTAATTCAAAAGTGTGTGGTGAACGCATTCGTATATTATAGCAATTCAGCTACTTTCCTAAGACGCGGAATTCGACGTCTCTTTTCAAGAAAATCGATATCCTGTGGATTTTTTTTTAAATCTTACATGAAATGCCTTAGTAGGGGAGTGGTATTAGATTTCTTGTCAAAACATTTCGAAAATTGGTTCGCCAACGACAACCCACCCGATACGCCCACTCTTTCATTGAAACGCTAATCGGTAACAGGATATTTTCTTCACGAGTTCAAATCCGCTTATTTTCTATACGGAAAGTGCCTATTAAGAATTAGGGGACCTGCATCATAAAAATTTCGAATCTTCAATTTTGAGAATGTTTCAATTATAAATTTAATTATTCAATCAATTATCACTTTAATTTAATATACTGCTTAATAATATTTAATCAACTGCTTAATAATATTTAATCAAAAGAAAGAAGAGAAAATTAATATTAAAAATAAAATATCTCAATGGAATCAATAAAATATTTCCTGAGATTTTGAAATATTTTTATTTTTAAACAGAGATGTCTTTCATTTTTTTTTTTCTTTAAATATACTCGCTTTAACAAGTCCTGACGAAACACTTAGAAAATTGGAGGAGAGAACTGAGTGAAAACGATCGCGAAATGGAAAAGGAATAAAAAAATTTTTTTTGTGGTTCTGTAGACATCCCGTGTGGAAATTGCCCGACTTCGCCTTATTTGAAAAAGGGCACTTATGAGGAATTAGTGAGGCCAACCACACTAGTAATATCTAGATAGGTGATAATCAGGCGCTGACTAGAATGCCCTGTTTTTACTAATCCAACCACACTAGAAATGTCTAGATAGGCGATAATCAGGCGCTGACTAGAATGCAGCTCCGAAATTCAAATAGTAGTTTAAGTAAAATTTCTACCAAGCTTGCATAGCTGTGCGGTGTATGCGTCCGACTTGCGTCCTCGAGGTCTAGGGTTCGATCCCCCGTGCGTGCGAGATTTTTAAATCTTAATTATAAGTGTTTTGTGTATAATGTTAGTTTATAATGTGAAGTGAAAAATAAGTTTAAATAATAAATAATATTTATAATTAAAATTAA